>CAUYPK010075376.1:0-27793 GCA_963574355.1 Loris lydekkerianus
AAGAAAATAACTGCTCAAAACTTTTCGTAATTCGGGGGAAGGTGAATGGTGCATAATGCAAGGGTACACGTCAGATCTATTAGTATAGAGTATAAATGTTTTAACACAATAATTAAGTAAACGAGATGAGGTATATATTAACCAGTGTGATGTAAGCGTTCCTAATTCTGTATGAAATCAGCACATTGTACCCCATAAATGCATTAATGTATACATGATCTATGTGCTTATGATTTAATTAAAAAAAAAGACTTTTCATAATTCAAATTTATGACTGAAGTTATAAGTAAAGGATACCAGGAATAAAAGATACTTATCAAATTAAAAGTTTCTTTTTTTTTAAACATTAATCTATTCACATCTTTCATGTCATTTCCTAGTAAAAGACACTATCCTGTTGTAAATAGATCCTGGCAAGAATTTCCTAAGTTGATCTTCAAGCAACTGCATTTGCTCCTTCTCTAATCCATTTTCCACACAACACAGCTCTAAAACATAGATCAAATTATTTTATCCTTTTGTTAAAATCCAATGATGGCTTCCCATTGCTCATTAAAATCTATACTAGTTTCCCATTGCTATGATGGCTTAGAACAGCAATCCCCAACCTTTTTGAAATCAGGGACCAGTTCATGGGAGACAATTTTTCCAAGGTCCTGGTAAGGGTTGGGTTGGCTGTGGGAGGATTCAAGTGCATTACATCTATTATGTACTTTACTTCTATTATTGTTACATTGTAATAGATAATGAAATAATTACACAACTTACCATAATACAGAATCAGTGGGAACACTGAGCTTGTTTTCCTGCAACTAGATCAGGGGTCCTCAAACTGTGGCCCACAGGCCACATGAGGCCGTGTGATTGTATTTGTTCCCGTTTTGTTTTTTTACTTCAGTGTGCATAGGAATTTGTTCATAGTTTTTTGTTGTTTTTTTTTTAACTATAGTCCGGCCCTCCAACGGTCTGAGGGACAGTGTACTAGCCCCCTGTTTAAAAAGTTTGAGGGTGCCTGATTACCAGATGGTCCCATCTGGGGGTGATGTGGGACAGTAACATGACATCCAAAGTGTACAGCTTATTTCCTCAGCTCCACTTCAGATCATCAGGCATTAGATTCTATAAGGACTGTAACTTAGATTCCTCACATGCATAGCTTACAGTAGAGTTGAGAATCTAATGGTATTCCTGACGTAAGAGGAAGTGGAGCTCAGGCAGTGATGTTAGGAATGGGAAGCAGTTGTAAACAGAGAAGCTTTTTCACCCTCTGCTCACTTCCTGCTGTGTGGCTCAATTCCTCACAGGCCATGTACCGTACTGGTCCACAGCTGGGGGTTGGAGACTTATGGGCTTAGAAGACCTTGTGTAATCACGACCATAGCAATCTCTTCATGCACCATTTTCCCCTCAGTCTCTGTCCTCCAATCTCTATGATCTTTTGATTTTCCAAATAAGTAAGCCTTACTCCTCCAACATTAGGGTAATGCTCTTTCCCACTGCTAATGCTTAGGATAAATCCTTTACTTAGGAAACCTTCCCATCACCTCATATGACCCTTGTTTTTATCATTTACCCTGTACTGTCTTACACTATTTATAAAAATTGTAAATAAATGATAAAATTGTGTAATCAATTGTTTTATGTCTTTCTTGGTAGACTATGAAGTTCATAAGGTCAAGAAATTTGTCTTCTTTGTTCAGCAACTAGAATAACAGCTGGCACACATTAAATGCCTAATAAATATTTGTTGAATTGAATAAATAAAGGCAGGGTGGTGTGTGTCTTTTTCAGAGCTGTAACCTCAGGGCCAGAGTGTAGCTAGCACACACTAGGCAATCAATGTATAGTTAAGAATCTGAATGAGCATCATCTGAGCTTGAGTTAATAACTTTTCACCACTGTAGTCTTATCTTAGCTCTTAACTCCTTATATGAGACCAGTCTCACTTAGGAAAAAGCCCATTAGATGTGAAGATTTTAAGTATTTAAAATGAATGAAAAACGTACCTTAAGAAATGCCCAGGCAATTTTCCTAAAGCCACATTCTTGATTTTGAATCTCAGAGTTATTCTTAATTTCTTCCATACTTAAGAAATCAAGAATCTACAAATAAATTCCCAAAATTACTTCACAGAAGACGAAGCTGCCTACAATTTTTTTCTAGTAATATATTTATAAGATTTAAAAATCATTTGTATAATACTTAAAAATCTTTCCCTTAAAAAGAGTAAAAATATTTATATCTCATTTCATTCACCTTAAATTTAAATAACTCATCCAGTTAAGGAGGGTCAATTTTTGGACAACTTCATCTTTTATTAGTAATTCTTCTATTAAGACTTATTTGCGATCCAAGGCCAAGTATTCAATGCCTTAACTATAGCCTCAGCACAAATATACCAGGCATAGAATTCTTAAACTGTGATAATTTTTTTTCATGTATCAGACCAAACTTCAAAGGATTATTTGTTTAAAAAAGTCATAGCCCTGTTTCTGGGTCCTTAGTTTGTATCATTTTCTTGAAGTTATGGGTTTTCTCTCTACATATATATTATAATTAGAGTTCTCAAAAGAATTTCTTTATTTCTCCATTCTGTTTGGAAGTTAAGGCTCAGAGATCTGCAACTAACCTGCCACAGAAAGTGTCTGTATTCTAAGTACTTGGTACTTGGCTATCACTTTGAACTTATTGGTGCTTACCACAAGCTCAGTTGATATAATCTTTGAGAGAGAGAAGACTGCTTAAAAAACAGTACAGACTTGGCTCAGCTCCTGTAGCTCAAGCGGCTAGGGCGCCAGCCACATACACCGGGTCTGGTGGGTTTGAATCCAGCCCTGGCCCACCAAACAACAATGATGACAACTACAACGAAAAAAGACAAAAAAAAAAAAAAGCCAGGTATTGTGGCGAGTGCTCTAGCTACTTGGGAGGCTAAGGCAAGAGAATTGCTTAAGCCCAGGAGTTGGAGGTTGCTATGAGCTATGATGCCACAGCACTACCCAGGGCAACAGCTTGAGATTCCATCTCAAAAAAACACAAAAACAAAACAATACAGACTCCATTCATCTTTTTTTTTAAGATACTTAAATCTTCAGATATAATATATACTCAGTAGAAAAACACTTACAATATAGAGAAATATATAAGCAAAGTAAAAACACCTTATAATCCAGATCCATAGATAATTATCATTAACATTTGATTTATAGGTATCTAAACCTTTTTCTGTGCATTCCTAAACATACATATGGAACTACAAATTTAAAACATGCTATTTTGCAAGCTATTTTCATATAATATGTAGTGGAAATCTCTTCATGTCAATACATACACATGAATATCACCACATGAATGGCTGCCTAATTCTCTATTATAAATACCATGAATTTAGTAAAAGCCATAATTTATTTAACCAAATCTTTTACTATCTAAATTTAGGTTCTTTAAATTTAGTAAAAACCATAATTTATTTAACTAAATCTCTTACTATCTAAATTTAGGTTCTTTTATCTTCCTAAAATTTTTGCTATTATAAACAGCACTGAAATTTTTGCACACACCTTCATGTACATGTAATTTTTCCCTTACAATAAATACCTAGAAGTACAATCATGGTTTAAAGACTTCTGATAGATACTATCAAGATGTCCTCAATAAACTATTAAAAAGTTGAAATCAAAAAGTACTTGTATAGGCAATAACACATTATGTTAAAATTGAGAACCATGCAAAAGTGTTTATAATCCAATAATATATCATTCTTAAATCTCTTAATACTAAAATGAATATAAAAGAACATTATAATAAATAACAAATGACAAATGCCTATGACAAAGATAGTTCCTGAGATCTAAATTACATCCCTTTTTTATATAATTCATACACAAATAATCACAGATGTAAATAGTGTAGCATTTGTATCATAAATACATATAACCTGAAAGTAAAGGATAACTGAAACAAATCTACAAAATGAATCATCAGCTCTGGTTACACCAGGCCCATTGTTGGTCCCATGCTAAAATTCTATATCTTGCTTAAACTAGAAGGGGGGGGTTTGCTACTTTCTTTTTTTTATAGAGAGAGAAAATGAGATACAGAAATGTGGTATCCTAGCTTCAAACTATTTCCAAATACAGTTTTCTTACACTTGAAATTTAAGTAACTTTAGAGAAATTACTTACACTACAAACCTTGATACCCTTTTCAGTCAAAAAAATACTTAGAATAAGAAGTCACCTCAAAGTCTGTGTATTCTATAAAACTTTCCTGACTGCTCTGACCCTTCACTAACTCTCCACTCTAAGTAGTTTCAGTTATATATTACATATTATGGCACTTTAGGTTATACATAAATTATACTGTATTTGATCTGTGTATGTTTATTTTTATTTATCCAGGTAGTCACATCCTATTAGGGAACCACATAGCTAAAAGAGGTTATACTTCGTTAAATAGGGTAAGAATAGAGGACTCCATTCATATAAGTTACATTAATAACTTTACTACACTTAATAGTCATGGGGTTGTTGTAAGGATTAAGTGATACAGAGTCAATAAAATGGCATTAGTAAATGCTCAGCAAATATGCTATCACTCATTTAAGAAGGGCATCTCACTCATACCTCCACAGCATATTACAAACAATTAATCCTAGGGATTAAATTTTCATACTACTTGGTTGCATTACTGAAGTATCAAAATAATGGCTTACATTTATGCTGTTAAACACCAACTAAAATTCAATTGAAATTGCTCTATTCAATTCATACCTCAAAGAACAAGATGACTTTAGGACTCTCATCAAAATCTCGAAGCAAATATGAAAAATTTTCATTAAATATAATTTGTTCTTCCCACTCTGGAAGTCTTGATTTTAATTGCTTAAAATCATATGGCTGGGTCATAATAGGAAGAATATAATCCACACTCTCTTTTTCATAGTAAGATGACACAGGCCGTTCACTGTTCAAAAAAAGTTACTTACATTAACAAAATTCTTTATAATTTGGAGAAGATGATGGAAAAAATATACAATATACAAGGTGAGGCAACTAGAAATAATTAATAGCCTTAATAATATAAAAGGAAAACTGTTTTTATCATCTACCTAAAAACCATAAATGTTATGAGACTTAAATGTTGTGACTTGCTATCATCTTGTATTTATACATTTATCAGTTGGTCTCACAGAATTGTTTTATTATAGAAATATAAAGTGAGAGGTGTGATATCACCTTTTCCATACACAGCTGAAATAAAATAATTCCTTCAGAATTTTAAATATTTATAACAAAACAGTACAGTAAATTTATTTAAATAAAAAATAAGCACAAGATTGCAAATTTTTGAGCTATCATATTTTCTCTGTAGGCCCTAAGAAAACTAAAAGAAGTGAATGACATTTTGGGGACAATCTTCCTTTTCCCATTCTCTGTCATCTTTACAAACAAGTAATTTTTTGAATTCCAGTATAATCATTTATTTAATGTACTTTTCATTTGGGTCTTCAAACATGAATCAGCTATAGATGTGATGTTAGAAAAAAATCCAAGATTCATTTACCTAACCTAAGGCCCATTTCAAAACAAAAATATTAGGTTAGACAACTAAAGCATTTACAATTCAACATAAGATCTTTACAAGCAAGTTTTATGTCATAAATTAGCCATTAAGCGTGGTAGAAGCTTTCTACCACTTAATTTTCTCCCCTCCATTAAATTGAATTGCTGAATTAACAGATGTTCTCCATTTCTCCTACTGACATATTGATCAGTGCCAATGGTTGATGAAGACCTACAACTAGTAGACTAGTCTCTAATACAAATCTATGGCTCTAGTCACATTGACTTTCAACTACCAATGGAAGAAAAGAGAACTTATACTATAGACAGTTTTAATTCAAGGGTTAGTTATGCAATTAAAAAAATTACCTATCATCTTTCTTGACATACTGACCAGTATACTCATCAACCACATGAATTTTTACCATTGGATGAGAAATCATAAAATCTGACTTAAGCCGATCAGTTCGATGAATGTAGACTCCCAAGACAAGGTTATCATCGAGCAAACATTTGGGATAAACTGGACTGTCCCGGCTTGTGATTTCATGAACACCATGACTATGTTCATTATCATCAGGAACTACATGCATGGAAGAAAACAACATTATAATTGTTCCCATAGTGGAATTTACACATAACCTAATCTTTATGGTCTATAATTATTTCATTTTATTAAAAGAACATCAAAAGAAAGAAGCCAGGAAGTAGCATATCACACTCTGAGAGTAAATACCACATCTACTAATGCATTAAAATATGATAAGGACTCTTTTTTTCTCCCTAACAAGAACTAACCACACAAAATGAAAAAAATGAGAGTCAAAGACAAAAAAGTAATTTTATCTAGGTATCTAAGTGGAATGTATACCATTCAATTCATTTATGATTGGAATTTCTACTTCTAGGTAGGATATAGGAGGTCAGCCCTTTGGGTAACAACTAGAAAAAGCCAAATAAATTACAAAAACTTTATTTTAAAAGCATCAAAAAAAGTAAAAAAAAAAAAAAAAAATGTACACTAGACGGACTATAATTGCAGAGAGGAAAATCAGTCAGAGGTAAGTGGAAGGACTGGCAGCTATTATACCTGCTGACTTAGGAGGGTGTGGGCTGAGGTTCAGATTTGTCCGAACAAGAAGGTCACTGGGAAGACAAATAAAGCAACAAAACTTCTAGTGGTTCCATGGCACTAAAATGAAAAAAACAAAAACAAAAAAACTGAAGACCTGAGTTTCACATAGCCAAAGTTTCTTTCAAGAAGGAATTCTGAGGCTATGAAGAGACTAGAGAAATAGTGAAATCTCCCAGTCTTGTGATGCTAGCAGACCATGACCTGCCAGGTGGAGGGGCCTGAAATGAAATAAGCAAAGATAAAGCCTTAGAGCAGAGGTCCTCAAACTTTTTAAATAGGGTGCCAGTTCACTGTCCCTCAACAGTTCACTGGCCCACTGTTGGAGGACCAGACTATAGTTTAAAAAAAACAACTATGAACAATTCCTATGCACACTGCACATATCTTATTTTGAAGTAAAAAAACAAAATGGGAACAAATATAATCACACCACCGCATGTGGCCCGTGGGCCATAGTTTGAGGACCCCTGCAGAGGGTATAGCCAATTTAAACTGAAGACCTATAGACACTTCACCTGAGGTCATTTACCAATTCTGGGCACAGGTGGAAGTTGAGAATCTAGGCATGAACCCCTTCAGAAGGGTGCTACCAGAGGACAAGAGAAATCAACAGAGATTTGGGCATTCACAGGGGCTGCAGTGACGAAACTAGATTTGAAGGGCCTCAAACACATGGCAAGTCTCCTCCCAAAGACATTTGCCAAATTTTGAAATTGTACGGGGCAGAAGACTAAATAGCTATGCTGAAAAGCACTAAGGGGTAAAAGTAAATCTCTCGCAGTTTTTTAGGGTTCAAGAGACAAACACCTGACAAGGTCTCAATCTGAAACACCAGGAGGGTCACATCCTTGAAAAAGAGTGAATCAGAGATAGAGTCTCACGAAAATTACAACCCTGCCCTGACATAGCTCAATTCCTGATTGGTCGAGATCAGTTGCCTACCCTATCTGCCTACAACAAAAAAGAAGAAAACTTTCTCTAGTGGAAGATAAAATCATCTGGGGCCTCTAGGATTCTATACGCAATGTCTAGTATATAATAAAAAGTTACTAGACACAAAAGAGACAAGACCATATGACAAATAATCAGTAGAAAAAACAGACAATAGAAACAGATGGAGAGATCATCCAGATCGAAGTTAGCATGTAAGGAACTATAATTAATATGATCAAGAAAATCAGGAGAAAGATGGGCAAATAGTTTTTTAAAATGGAGATTTTATTTTTTTACAAAGTATGAGAATCTATAAAAAACATTCTAGAACTGTAAAATATAATGTTTGAAATTATAAATTGGATAGTCTAAAAACATAAAGACACAAAAGAAGACATGATTGGTAAACAAAAGAAATGTATATAAATATTCTAACTGAATATAATATAAATACAATATAATATTCCTAAATAAGGTCCAATAAAAATAAAATGATAATTTTGTGATGCCACAGCACTCTGAGGGCGACATAATGAGATTTTGTCTCAAAAAAAAAAAAAAAAAAAAAAAATTCACAAAGCAATACACTTATGATAGATACACGTTTCTGTCTCTCATATTATGTGTCAAAACAAGTATTTTTATGTGTTTGTTTTTCTTTAGACAGAGTCTCAGTCTGTTGCCCTCGGTAGAGTACAGTGGCGTCATAGCTTACAGAAACCTCAAAATCTTGGGCTCAGGTGATTCTCTTGCTTCAGCTTCCCAAGTAGCTGGGACTACAGGCACCCACCACAAGGCCTGGCTATTTTTAGTGATGAGATCTCACTCTGGCTCCGGCTGATCTCTAACCTTAGAGTTCAAGCAATCCACCTGCCTCAGCTTCCCAAGTTGCTAGAATGCTAGGATTACAGGCATAAGCCATCTTGCTTGGCTTCAACAGAAGTTTTTAAAAATTTAATTATAGGAGCCCCATCATACCATAAATTGCATCCTCCAAGGAGTACCATAAATTCTAAAATTGCCTATTTTCCAATTTGGGCCAATGAAATGGACATGGCAGGTAGATAAGTTGACTTTTCAGCAGGGCACTTCAATCCTAGGGTATCCAGGGAAAAAGCACATAGATCCCTGGGGCTCATCAAAACCATCCATGATGAAAAGAGCCTGGAGGCAGACAGGTGGGACTAGGCCTGTGAGCTGAGTGTCAATAGGTGGGAGGGGTTAAGTTATTTGAATTTTCGATATATTAGATTTCAATAGATTAGGAAAACTGGCTTACTTCCCAGAAATAGTTTTTCCCTCCTCCTTTCTAAATTCACCATCGGCTGTCTGTCAGCAACCTCCTGCCTTTTACCCAGCCCCTCTCTCTATCCAATCTTCCTGGGGACTTGCAATCCTGTATTTTGGCATTTTTTCAAAACCTCTGAAGAGGCCAGAGATGGGCTGCATTTTCTCATTTTACTACCTGGCCTGAGACAATGTAAGCCTTCTCTAGGCATTCTCAGACAGTATGTTTTAAACTGGTATACCGTATATACTCGAGTATTAGCCGAGTTTTTGTGCCGAAAAACCCGAACTTGTCTTATACTCGGTTCATACAGGTTATTTGATTTGGTGTGCGCACACCTAATCAAATGCACGTAGTCTCCAGTTGTCTTCTGCTGTCTGCTTGAGGGGGCGGTGCTTCAGCTCAGTCCACAAGTTGCGGCTGAACTGAACTGTATTCCACTGAACTATTTAACCCACAATATTTAATGGCACATTTAATTAAGTGAAAACCCCATTTAAGGCAGTAAAGTCTTGTAAATAAATGTCTATAAATCTTGAATCCTTGTAATCAGGGGTTTTGGAGTATAAGGATTCAGGATTTTTAACCATTTATTTACAATGCTTTACTGTCTTAAATGGTTTATTCACTTTATTAAAGTTGTCATTGAATACTCTGGGTTAATGTGGTATGTTAATGGTATACAGTATATCAAACAATCGTATATTGTAAATGTAATCATGTATTTAAATGACCTTTGATCTTCCAAGCAACAGAACTGTGGTAAGTTTGGGAGAGAAAACTATTTTACTTAGAACCACAGGAAACGAAAAAAACCATTTCACAGTCGTTCTTTCATGTTTAGCTAATGGAACTAAGCTGAGACCTGTCATTATTTTTAAAAGGAACACTTTGCCTAAAAAGGTCAAAGTCCCACCAGGAATTACAGTGCGCATACATGAAAAAGGCTGATGGATGAGGACAGAACAAAAAAATGGCTGGAAGAAATTTGGAACGCACGACCAGGAGCAGCCTTAAAAAAAAAACCATCGTTGCTGGTTTGGGATATGTTCAGAGCTCACAAATCTGATGACATAAAAAAACTGGCAAAGTCATCTCAGGTTACTTTGGCCGTTATTCCTGGTGGGCTTACATCTGTATTGCAGCCCCTAGATGTGTGTCTAGGTCTTTAAAGACCGTGTGCGAAAGATGTGGCATGAATGGATGTCATCTGGTCAAGCCCTACTGACAAAAGTTGGAAATCTAAAGAAGCCTGACGTAGAACTGATAGCAAAGTGGGTTCATGATGCATGGGAAGAGATTCCAGAGGAAATGGTGCAACGCACCTTCAAGAAATGCGGCATTAGTAATGCGATAGATGGCAGTGAAGACTGCGCTTTGTATGAGACCGACAGCAGTGATGATGATATCTCTGAACTCAGTGATGATGACAATGTCTATGCTGATACCCTCACATCAGATACAGCTGAAACTCTGTTTGGACATACAGATGATGAGGAGGAATCCAGTTTTGAAGGATTTTAACCTTTGTGATTTAGCTTGATTACCTGTTAAGCTACAGTTTTCTGCACTTTATTTAAAGTTTTAAAGTTGTTTTTGCTAGTTTACAGTTTTTCTTTAGCAATAAATATTGAAAAGCATTTAACCTACTGATTCCTCAATTATTGTAATTGTTTTGGGTATATATTTTTATTTTTGAAATTTATCAGTGGCTGCTGTATTTTCCACCTCGGCTTATACTTGAGTCACTAAGTTTTCCCAGTTTTTAGGGTAAAATTAAGAGGCTCAGCTTATACTCGGGTCGGCTTATACTCAAGTATATACGGTATTCATTCTTCTAGAGGACCAGAAATAAAAATAATAATGAGTAGTAATGTTTCCAGTGTGGAGACAGAAAGAGGGTATCAGCAAAATCTCTCATGGTGGAAATAAAGCAGAAAAGAGAAGAGAAAGCAAGATTATTGTTTGACAAAAATGTGGAAGAAAGATATAAAACCAGAAAGAAAAAAAGTAGATTGTTAATGACAGCCACGATCCTTAAAAGCAGCGTTCTTACTAATTCACCTGTAGGAGAAGAGGTAACTAACAAAGAAAGCAAGCGACGAACACCATGATGTTATGACGGGAGACCTTAGAGGTACAACACCATAGTGCTTTTGTTTGTTTTATGGGCCAGGGTCTCAGGGCTCTGTTGCCCAAGCTGGAGAACAGTGGCACCAGTGTGGCTCACTGCATCCTGGATCTCAATGCATTCCACCATGCCCGACTAATTTTTCTATTTTTTTGCAGAGAGGAGATTTCACTATGTTTCTCAAGCTGGTCTTGAGCTCCTAGCTTCAAACAATCCTCCTGCCCCACCCTCCCAAAGTGATGGGTTACAGGTGTGAGCCATCACACCCAGCCCAACATTATAGTTAAAGTTTGATTTGGCTTTAAAAATATCAGGAAATGAGCAAGAGAAATTGTGTGGAATGAATTACTAATTTTTAAAAAAGCAAGTAGGCCAGGTTCAGTGACCTATACCTATAATCCCAGCACTGTGGGAGGCCAACGCACAGGTGGATTGCTTAAGCGCAGGAGTTCAAGATCAGCCTGAGTAGACACCCTGTCTCTAAAAAAAAAAAAAAATAGCCAACCGTTGTGGTGGGCAACTGTAGTTCCTACTACTTGGGAGGCTGAGGCAAAAGGATGCTTGAGCCTAAGAGTTTGAGGTTGCTGTAAGCTATGACACCATAGCACTCTACTAAGAGTAACAGAGTAAGACTTTGTCTCAAATAAATAAATAAATAAAAATAAAAATAAAAAGCAAGTACATGAGAAACATTGAAATATCTTTTAAAATTGGCTCGGTGCCTGTGGCTCAAGAGGCTAAGGCGCCAGCCACATTCACCTGAGCTGGCAGGTTCAAATCCAACAATGACAGCTGCAACCAAAAAATAGCTGGACGTTGTGGAGGGTGCCTGTAATCCCAGCTACCTGGGAGGCAGAGGCAGAAGAATCACTTGAGCCCAGGAATTAGAGGTTGCTGTGAGCTGTGATGCCATGGCACTCTACCCCAGGCTACAGCTTGAGCCTCTGTCTCAAAAAAAGAAAGAAAAGAAATATCTTTTAAAATTCTACCTCTGTAATATGCATCTTAAATTGCTAAGAGACTCGGTTAATGAATTTATTTATTATTTTATTTTATTTTTAGAGATAAAGTCTTACTTTGTCATCCTCAGTAGAGTGCTGTGGCGTCACAGCTCACAGCAACCTCCAACTCCTGGGCTTAGGCGATTCTCTTGCCTCAGCCTCCCATGTAGCTGGGACTACAGGCACCCACCACAATGCAGTTTGGCCAGGGCCAGGTTTGAACCCGCTACCCTCGGTATGTGGGGCCGCCACCCTACTCACTGAGCCACACGTGCTGCCCGGTTAATGGATTTAGAGAAATTCTGATCCTTATGTTCAAAGAACACCTTGGATGGTGTTCAGAAAGTTCTCAAAGTAAATACAATTAAATATTTGAAGATATTAGAGGGAAAAATAAGGAAAAATGGGCGTAAGTGGACCTAATATTTTTCTACTCATTCTGCACCCTAAGAAAAGCCTCTCGACTCCCCCAAGGCTGTTGGAGAGAGCTCTGTTGGCTCACTTGTGCAAGCTTGGAACTGGGGAGTTGGCACTTCTGTTTTTCAGCTTCCACTCCCACTGCAATTATTCCCCTAATCCCTGCTGATCTGACTCCCTGGAAATGCCCCTTCTAGAGTAGTCAGGTATGAGCAAGGCAGGAGGGAACAGAGAAGTTAGTCCTGGCTCGAACAAACACCCTGGAATGAACAGACCTGAGGAGAAGAAAGGAGTCATTAATTTCCCTGCCTCACACAGGTACAAAGTGTCCTTTCCCCCATTATAATCACAACTGTAATATATTAACATTGTGGTTTTGACACCCGCTGGGGGGAAAACAGGGGAACTATGGGAAAGAACAGAATGAACCCTGACCAGCCTTCTAGGACTTCAGCAAATAAAGACACCAAACACCGAGGTTTGGGGCAGTAGCTCTCTTCTAGCCTGTCCACTCCCTTCCTTGGGAGCACACTTTGGCCTGGTTGCTTTCACTCCATGAACTTGCCTCTATTCGGTTATGTGCCGGTCCTGAAATTCCTTTGTGCAACGTTAGCAGAAACCTTTACAAAGACTGTGATACTTCTCATTATAACCACCACGACCAGGCTGCATCCCTGCTGATGAGGAGAGATGTAGAAGTGGTTAAGGGTTGAGGCCAGCAAAAATAATACAGCAATGTCCATTTCTCAGTAGTAATCTTGCAAAACCATGATGTTAATAACACAACAAGTATATGGTATTGTTAAGATACAAAACATTTCCATCACTACAAGACCACAAGGATCTTTCACATTGCACTTTTTAAATTATATATATATATTTTTAATTTTGAGACAGAGTCTCACTCTGTTGCCTGGAGTGCAGTGGCATCGCCATAGCTCAAACTCCTGGGCTCAAGCAATCCTCCTGCCTCAGCTTCCCAGTAGCTGAAACTATGGTCATGTGACACTATGCCCAACTAATTTCTTTTTTTTTTTCCTCCCCCTTTTAAGAAAAATTCTATTTATTTATTTTTTATTTCAGAATATTACAGGGATACGCACATTTTTGTTACATAATTTGTTTTAGTACATTTCAGGTCAGGATTATATGTGTATGCTGATTTTTCTATTTTGTGTAGAGATGAGGTCTTGCTCTTGCTTCACACAGAATGTATGCACTCTGATTTTTCTATTTTGTGTAGAGATAGGGTCTTGCTTTTTCTCAGGGTGGTCTTGAACTCCTGGCCTCAAGCAATCCTTCCACCTTGGCCTCCCAAAGTGGACCACAGGTCTGAGCCACTTCCCCCAGCCAATGCTGCAACTTCATAACCACCTTCATTTCCCTCCCATCTACACCCCTCTTTAACCCCTGACAACCACTAATCTGATCCTCTTATTCTATAATCTTGTCATTTAAAGAATTGTATACAAATGGAACCAGATAGTATATAATTTTTTGAGATTGGCACTAATGACTCAGCATAATTTGTTGGAGATTCCTCCAGATTGTTGCATGTAGCAATACTTTGTTCCATTCTATTGCCAAATAGTAATTCATGGTATCAATGTACCACAGTTTGTTTAAACATTTACTGTTGGAGGACATCTGGACTGCTTCCGGTTTAGGGCTATGATAGATGAAGTTGCTATATAAACATTCATGCACAGTTCACATTTGTGTGAACACAAGTTTTCATTACTCTGCAATAAATGCCTAATACTGCAATCTGCATCATATAGAAGTTTGTTGAGACAGAGTCTCACTATGTCACCCTGGGTAGAGTGCCGTGGCATCACAGCTCACAGCAACCTCAAACTCTTGGGCTTAACTGATTCTCTTGCTTCAGCCTCCCAAGTACCTGGAACTACAGGCGCCCATCACAATGCTCGGCTATTTTTTTGAGACAGAGCCTCAAGCTGTCGCCCTGGGGCAACACAGGGCGTGGTGTCACAGCTCACAGCAACCTCCAACTCCTGGGCTCAAGTGAGTCTCCTGCCTTTGCTTCCCAAGTAGCTGGGATTACAGGCGCCCACCACAATGCCGGGCTATTTTTTGGTTGCAGCTGTCATTGTTGTTTGGCAGGTCCCGGCTGGAGTCAAACCTGCCAGTTCAGGTGTATGTGACTGGTGTCTTAGCCACTTGAGCCACAGGTGCCACGCCCCGGCTATTTTTTTATGGTAATTGTCATTGTTGTTTGGCAGGCCTAGGCTGGATTCAAACCGACCAGCTCCAGTGTATGTGGCTGGCACCCTAGCCGCTGAGCTACAGGCACAGAGCCATGTTTTGTTTTTTCATTGTCTCCAGCAATTGCTGTTGGCATGATCATTTTTTATTTTACCCATTCTGATGGGCATATAGTAAGATCTCATGGCGATGTTAGTTTGCAGTTCTCTGATGGCTAATGCAATTGGACATAGTTTCATCCTTTTATTTTCCATGTATGTATCTTCTTCAGTGAAACGTCTTTTGCCTATTTTCTGATTAGATTTCCCTTTTTTGTTTTTTTTTTTTTTTTTTGCGGTTTTTGGCGGGGCGGGTTTGAATCCACCACCTCCCGTAAATGGGGCCAACGCCCTACTCCTTGAGCCACAGGCACCGCCCATAATTAGATTGCCTTTTTAATGTTGAGTTTTAAGATTACTTTATATAGTTCAAACATTAAGACTAGTATCTAGGTCTGTGTGTTTTGTAGACATTTTCTCCAATAGCTTGTCATTCCATTCTTTTAGCAGGAATTTTGTTTTGTTTTGTTTTTGGAGGCAGTGTCTCACCCTCTGTCGCGTCAGCCTAACTCACAGAACCTCGTCCTCCTGGGTTCAAGCTATCCTCCTGCCTCAGCTTCTCCAGTAGCTGAGACTAAAGCTGCCAGCCACGAAGCCCAGCTAACTTTCCTATTTTTAGTAGAGACGGGATCTTGTTCTTGCTTGGGCTGGTCTCAACCTCCTGAGCTCAAGCGATCCTCCCACTTTGGCCTCCCAGAGTGCTGGGATTACAGGCACGTAAAATGCCTGGCCTTTTAACAGGATTTTTTCATAGAAAGTTTTTAATTGTGATGAAGTTCAATTTCTCAATTTTTCCTTTTAGTGATTAGGTTTTCTGTGTCAAGTCTTAAGAACTTTTGCTAGTCCTAGATCTCAAAGATGTTCTTTTTTTTTTTCCCCAAAAAGTGTTGGTCTTGGCTGACATGAAACTGTTCTGTGATGTTTGCATATCAACTTTGACAATGAGCAAACTGTGCTGTAGCTCTCACGTTATGGATTTTGAATGTTTTTTTTTTTTATCATGCATTATATCAAATCTACCATTGTATGAGTGGAAATTAAGACAAGCACTCTGGGAGGCTGAGGCGGGTGCATTGCTTGAGCTCAGGAGTTGGAGACCAAACTGTGCAAGAGCGAGACCCCCATCTCTAAAAATAGCTGTGTGTTGTGACAGGTGCCTGTAGTCCCAGCTACTAGGGAGGCTGAGGCAAGAGAATCGCTTGAGCCCAAGAGTTTGAGGTTGCTGTGAGTTGTGATGCCACAGCACTCAACCCCAGGGTGACTGAGTGAGACTCTGTCTCATAAAATATATATATACTTTATATACATAGTTTTTGTATGCTATAATATTTCTTCAAATAAATTTCTTCTATAAACCAAAAGAAGACCCTGTTTTATAGTTTTATGCTTTATGTTTAAGGCAATGATCCATTCTGAATTATTTTTTTTACTTAGATATAAAACTTAGGCTCAGGCCCACATCTCAGCCTGTGGATATCCAGTTGCTCCAGCACCATTTGTTAAAATAACCCTTTCCCCATTGAATTGTTCTTGTACTTTTGTTAAAAACGAGTTGGGCATATTTGTGTGTGTGTGTTTCTGTGTTCTCTATTCTTTTCCACTGTTCTGTGTTTCCTTCTACCACACGGTCTTGATTCGTGTAGCTATATAATCATTCTTGAAAACAGACCAATTCTTCTCACTTATTCTTAATTTTCAAAATATTTTAGCTATTCTGGTTCCTTTGCCTTTTCATATAAATTTTAGAATTATCTTCTCAACATGTCTTACTGGGATTTTGATAGAAATAAAATTAAACCTATCTGTAAACTTGGGAAAAATGTATACCTTTACCACATTGAGTTTTCCAATCCATGAATATAATACATCTTCCAATTTATATAGATCTTTGATTTCTTTCACAGTGTTATGCAATTTTCAGCATACAAGTGTCCTATACATGTTTTGCTAGATTTATGCCTGGGAATTTTGATTTTTTTCTGAACTATTACAAATGATATTTTATTTGTAATTTTGCTGTTCATGTATTTATTGAAGTACATAGAAATATAGTATTTTTGGTATGTTTAACTTGTTCCTGAGATCTCACCAAACTCATTATTGGTCTCATGAGTGTTTTGCAGATTCATTGAGCTTTTTTTGTTTGTTTGTTTTTGTTTTGGAGACAAGGTCCACTCAGTTGCTCTGGGTAGAGTGCTATGGCATCATAACTCACAGCAAACTCAAACTCTTGGGCTGAAGTGATCCTTTTGCCCCACTCTCCTGAGTAGCTGAGACTATAGTAGCCATGGTGCTTTGCTAGTTTTTCTATTTTTAGTAGAGACAGGATCTTGCTCTTACTCAGGCTGGTCTCAAACCCCTGAGCTCAAGCGATCCACCTGCCTCAGCCTCCCAGAGTGTTAGGATTACAGGCGTGAGCCACCACACCCAGCAATTCATTGAGATTTTCTATGTAAATCGTATCAACTTTAAATAGGAATAGTTACATTTCTTCTGTTCCAATTCGTATACTTTCTATCTCTTCTTTTTACTTTATTGCACTATCTAGAAATTACAGCACTATGCTGAATAGGAGTAACGAGAGTACAGTTTGCCTTGTTCTCAACCTTAGAAGGAATGCATTCAAATTTCTACCATTAAGTATGATGTTAGCTGCAAGTGTTTTGTGGACATTCTTTATTAAGTTGAGGAAGTCCATTCCTAGTTTTCTAAGAGTTTTTTGTTTGTTTGTTTTTACAGCAAATGGAATTTTGCCAAGTGTTTTATCTGCATCAGTTTATATGGTCAGCTGATTTTTTTTCTTTTTTAACTTATTAAGGTGAAGGATTACATTTATTGACCTTCAAATATTGAATCAGCCTTGCATCTTAGTAATAAACTTCATTTAGACATGGTGTAGAATTCTTTTTATATATTGTTGAATTCTATTTGTTAATAGTTTGGTAAGGATTTTCACATGATCTGCAGTTTTTTTTTTATATTGTCCTAATCTGGTTTGGGTATCAGGATAACACGTTCATAAGATGAATTGGGAAGTACCCCTTTCTCTTCTATTTTTTGCAAGAGATTATATACAATTGGTATTAATTCTTCTTTAAATATTTGGTAGAATTCTCCAATGAAATCATCTGGCCTAGAGCTTCCTTTCTGAAGAGTTTTAAAAATTATTAATTCAATTTTTTAATAGTCTTAGTGCTATCCAAATTATCTATTCCATGTAGTGTGAGTTGTGGTGGTTTGTGTCTTTTGGAGAATTGGTCCATATCATCTAGTTGTCAGATATAATGTACACAGTTGTTTGTAGTATTCTCTTGCTATCCTTTTCACGTCTGTAGGCTCTGTAGTGATACTCCCTATTTCATTCCCAATTATTAGTAATTTGTGTGTTCTCTGTTTGGTCATTCATGCTAGACGTTTGTCAATTATGTTCATCTTTTCAAAGAATCAGCTTTTTGTTTCATTGACTTTGTTTCTGTGTTCAACTTCATCGATTTCTACTCTCATCTTTGTTATTTTCTTCCCTATGCTTTGGGTTTATTTTGCTTTTGCTTTTTTTAAGTTCTTGAGGTAAAAGTTTAGATTGTTGAGTCGAGATTATTTTCTACTTAAAGCATTAAGTCCTTAAATTTCCTTATCAACACCAACTGTATCCTGCAAATTTTGATATGCTGCCTATTTGTTTTCATTTCAATGTATTTTTAACTTTTTCTTGTTTTTTTTTCTTGGCCTCTGGGTTGTTTATAAGTGTGCTTAGTATCCAAGTGGTTAGAGATTTCCCTCTTTTCATCTGTTATTCATATATATGATGCCATTGTGATCAGATAACAAACTGTATGTTGAGAAGTTTTTTAATCTTTTGAGGTTTGTTTTATGCCCAGTATATCATCTTTCTTAATATGTGTTTAATGGTCACTGAAAAAGAATATACTGCTGTTTGGTCCAGTGTTCTCTAAATGTCTGTCTGATCTTGTTGGTTGATGGCATTATTCAGCTCTCTAGTCTTCCTGATTTTCTGCCTAGTTGTTCTACTGATTGTTGAAAGAAGAGTATTGAAGTTTCCAACTGTAATTTTGGATTAGTATATTTTTTCTTTTAGTTCTATCAGTTTTTGCTTCACATATTTTGTTACTCTGTTGTTTGGTGTATACATTTTTAGGCCGCTTTGTCTTTTTGGTAAATTGGCCCTTTTATCATTATATAATATCCTTCTCTGTCTCTGATAATTTTTTTTCTAAAGCCTACTATACTGATAATGTATCCACTTTTGCTTTTTTTAGACCAATGTTTGCATTATCTTTTTCTATCCTTTCATGTTCACCCTGGGTATATATTATATTTGAAGTAAGTTTCTCGTAAACAGCATATAATGGGGTCATGTTTTATAATCTACTGTAACGATTTCTGTCTTTTAATATTTAGAATACTTACATGTTCTGTAATTATTGATATTTTAGTGTGTAAGTGCAATTTTGTTTTTGTTTGATCTTTGTCTTTTTCCTATTTTCTTTTTCTCTTTTCTGTGAATTATTTGAACTTTTAAAAAACTCAGTTTTTATTCCTCTATAGTCTTTTGAGAGTATATATTTGCATAACCTTTTTTTTTTTTTGATGTTTCAAGCATTACGTACTATATTTATAACTTTTCAAAGTCTACTGGAGTTATCATTTCACCAGTTTGAGTGAAGTATACAAATCATACTTCCCTTTACCCTTCTTTGCTTCTAATAGTCTTAAATGTTTTCTCTACACATATTTGGAACAATATTGTAATACTGAGACCATATTATCACATTTGCTTTCACCATCAAACAAGAGGAGAAGGGAAGTCTATCATATTTACCCACATTTTTGTGTTCCATGTTCTTTCTCTCTTATGTTCTAAGATTTCTTCTTTTGTTCTTTCCATGTAGAGAAATTTAGGTTATTCTTTTAGGTCTTCTGCAAAGAAATTCTCTTAGTTTTCCTTCATCTAAGAATGTATTAATTTCCTGTTCATTTCTGAAGGATATTTTTGCTGGATATAGGACTCCAGGGATAGTTTCTTTCAGCACTAGAAAATTGTGCCACTTCCTTCTGGCTTTCATGGTTTTAGATGAAAAATCACCTGTTTGAATTTTCCCCCAATAGATAAGGTACCATTTCTCTCTTGCTTCTTTCAAGGTTTTTTTTTTGTTTTTTTTTTCCTTTGTTTTTAGCTTTTGGAAGTTTGAACGTGATGTGTCTTGGTGCGAATTTCTTTAGGTGCATCCTATTTGGAATTTGCTCAACTTATTGACTCTATAGGTTTATGTCTTTTGCCAAATTTGGGGGTGGAGAATTGTTAATATTTCTTTCAGTACTTTTCAGCTCTGTCCTTTTTCTCCTCTTAGAGACTTTGGTCACAGAAATGTAAACTCTTATCATAGCCCCACAGGACTCTGAGTCTCTATCTCTTGTTTTTTCTTTCTATTCTCATTCTGTCTCTCTAATTAATATTGGGTAATTTCTATTGTTCTATCTTCAGTTCACTTATTCTTTTCTCTTTTTTGTCTATTCTGCCTTTGAGTCTAATCAGTAAGTTTTTACATTTTGGTTATTGTATTTCTCAATTTTAAAATTTTCATTTGAATTCTTGTTATATCTTCTACTGCTTTCCTGAGACATTCTATTTCTTTGCTGATATCCTTTTCATTCGTTTCAAGTGTGTTTATAATTTCCTGCTGAAGCATTTTTATAACTGCTTCAATTATCTTTTCAGATAATTCTAATATCTTTGACACTCTATTGGTATCTATTGATTGTCTTTTTTTAAATGTAGTTTGATATCATTCTTTTTATAGAAAGACATTATATATTATATATTTTTCTATATATTATAAGACTTGGGATGTTATTTAGCCTTCTTTTTCTTTTCTGGCTTCCTCTGACACTACTTTTGAGGGGAAGGAGGAGGCACCACTTTGTAACTGCCAGGTGAGAGTACAAGTCCAGGTTTTCTGCTTGGCCTTTATTGACTCCTAAGATGGAAAAGCCTCTTGACTGCTGGGTATAGGCAGGAACGCTGGCACCCCACAAAATTTCCACTGTCACCCCCCTGGCTGGGCAGCACAGGAATGCCTCATTACTGCTCCACATGCACCTTCACCAATGTTACTGTGGAGATGTAGGGGGCTGCATTACTGCTGAGCAGTAGTGAAAGTCCTGACTGTCTATGGAGCCTCCTCTGACACCATCCCAGTAGGGATAGGTGAGGGGGGCTCTTCATTAGAAATGGGAGGCTTCCCAGCTGATACTACATGGGGAAGCTCTCATTACCTCTGCATGGTAAAAGTCGTGGCTCTTGACTCAGCCTTTTCTGACACCACTCTAGCAGGGAGGTTTGGGCTCCTTGTTAAAGCCTCTCAAAAGTGGAAGTTTAGGTTCCCCACTCAGCTTTTGCTGATGTGGGTAGGGATGAGACCACAGACTTTTCTGTGGTATTTGGCTAGAGAACCGCAATTATTATCTAAAAGTTTTCTGTCTTCCCAGGATGCTACATCCTGATTTCTTCTTTTTGCTAGAAGGCCTTCATTGGGGTTGGCATTTTCAGGTTACTGGCTTCTTCAACCCCAGGTCTAAGGTGTATGAGGCAAAAAGAAATCCCAGAGATTTCACCACAGTATTGTTCCTTGGATTCCAAAGTCTTTAGTCAGTCAGTCTGCTTTCTTCTCTCCAACTTTTAGAGTATCTCTGGGTTTGTTCTGTATTCAGGGGATCCAATTGTACTTGTAAGAATAGCAAAGGGTACATCTACTCCACCGTTCTACATGTGGAAGTCTTTAAGGTCATTTTAATACATATAACAACAGAGTACCTATTGCTAGTTACCTCAAAGGGCTATTGTGAAAATTAAGAGAGTTAATTTAGTCTTTGGAACAATGTCTCGCACATAGTAAGCCTTATATCAGCCTTATATTAGCTCTTATTGTTATTAGATAAACAATATAATGTAGTTGATGATGAAACAGATTCTAGAACCACACTGCCAGGGTTTAAATTTCACCCCTTTTACTTAATGATTGTATTAATCTTGGGGGAAATTACTTGATTTCTCTGTGCCTAACCTTTCTCATTAAAAATGGAAAGAATAGTTTCTTCTTTACAAGATTATCGTGAGAATTGAAATATGTATCTAAAACACTCAGAAGTTTGCCTGACACAAAAATAACCTCCATTGATGTATTGGATATTATTCTTCTGAGCTCAAGTGTTTTATTTCCCCCCTTAAAATACCCATGAAGTAAGCAGCAAAGCGTCATTATCTCTATCTACAAAATAAATAAATAAAAATAGAAGTTCTGAGGCATGGGTGACATGCCCAAGACCATAGAACCAATAAGTGGTACAACCAGCCTCAGTCACAGTTCTTCAGACTTTAAGACCAGAGTTTGGGGCAGCACCTGTGGCTCAAGGAGTAGAGCGCCAGCTATACCAGAGGTGGCATGTTCAAACCCAGCCTTGGCCAAAAAAAAAAAAAAAAAAAAAAAATGCAAAGAAAGACTAAAGTTTGTTCCATTATATAAGCATTGAGCTGAAGCTGGGCAGGAGTGCAAAGTGAAAATTGGTATTCATGCTCAGAGAACAAGGTGGGGGCTTTGATGGTAGATAGGCAAGTACAGAAACCATGCCTCAGCCAGCAGAACAGAGAACAGACCTGGGGAAAGTGGAGAGACAGGCAGCCGAAAGTTTGGTTGTTGGGCTAAGTCCCAGTCAGGAAATTGGTGTTGAAGAAACCTCCAAGATTACTTCTTGTGATAAACTTCTGTCCCCAAAGGCATTCCATCAACACCTCCTACTCAGAGAATAGTGGAGCGTTTCCTAAAAGCTCATCACTCCCACCCTCGGGCAGTTTTTCTGCTGTTAAAAGCTCATCAGGAAAGTCTAGTTCCAAGAATGCAGAAACTGGAACTTCTTTGGTTCAGAACATTCTGACTCTTAGAGAGTCTTCCTCCCCAGGATAACCCCACCAGCTTTCTGTACTCTTTGGAGCCTGTGTCTCAGAGCCTCCGTCAAGTGCCACCAAGCCTTATTTGAGACACCAGCCCAGACTGAGCTTGTCCCTTCCTAAACCCTGAGCATTAACCATTTCAACCATATGTTTTCAGGTGTGTCTAATCCATTAAACACCAAATAATATCTATATATTTCCTGATATGTTTGATGTCCAAGTTCTGTGTTACCAGCAAGATTGTGGCTCTTAAGGTTGCACTGCACAGTTTTGTGTCATGGAGTCACAGCGTGTGACATAGAACATGACACTACAGTATGTAGTGCATCAGTTAATACCTGTTAACTCTGAAAATTAGGATCACAGACAAGTAGGGTGACCATTTTGTGGAATATGTGGAGGGCCCCAGGACATTTTTTTTTTTTTTTTACAAAGCCTTATCTAACTAAACACTTTGATTTAAAAATGTTTTACAAAATGTTTGAACTCCTGGAAAGTATAGTGATTTATCAATGAAATTCAGAATAATGAGTAGAAAGAGGTAGAAGAGGTACAGACATTTTTATTTATTGTCAAGTTGGGGAAAATGTCCAGACATCATCTCTTCTTGTTTCACTATAGAAATCATCTCTTTATGTTCTTTATTATCAAATGTACCATTCCTGGGTAATTTCATAATTTCATACATGTATTTCCTACCATAAAAAAGAAAAAAAAAATAGCAATGCTATTATGTCATGACTCTGTGGAACCCGTTTAGGTTGAAACCATATGGATCTTCTCATTTGCAGTTCCCAAATGCCATTTCATGCTGATTATGTCACTACACATGTAACTGGATAATCTATTGTGTAGACTATAAATCCTAGCTTCCATAGTAAGATAGTTACTATGACTCAATGATGACCACAAGCTCTTATAATCCTAGCACTCCAAGAAGTCAAGGCAGGAGGATCACTTGAGCTCAGGATTTTGAGGTCACAGTGAGCTGTGATGAGGCCTCTGCACTCTAACCCAGGCAACAGAGCAAGACCAGCCTGAGCAAGAGCAAGACCCCATCTCTATAAAAAAGAGTGATGGGCATTGTGGAGGGTGCCTGTAATCCTAGCTACTGGGAAGGCTGAGGCAGGAGGATCACTTTGAGCCCACGAATTTGAGATTGCTGTGAGCTATAATGACACCATGGTAGTCTGGCCGGGCAACAGAACAAGACTCTGTCTTAAAAAAAAAAAAAGAAAAGAAAAAAATGACCACAAATTGAAGTCTCACTCAGAGAATGCTGAAAAATGCCAAAATCCATTTTGAAATCATGTAAGGTTTACAGTTTGGAATTTAGTAACATAAAGGTAGAACAATATATCCTCCAACTTCATTTTCTCTTGAACCCTTTGAGCTGACAGCTCTGCATTTCTAGAATGTAATCACTTCTGATATTCACTGCCCTCCTGCCTTCCACACAGCACCACTAAGATAACTTAGCCCCCCAAAGTGTTGCCTTTTTGTTTCATGTTAATAAATCTTAAATAGCAGGGAGTTTTCCTTCCTTTCCTATGTGGTAACTTCCCATTACTCCTGGCATTCTGAGCCATACACATGTGCAAGATTTTGCAAAAACTGAGAGGCTAAGAAAAGGCAAAAGGATGAGGTGAGAGGGATATTTTGTAAGTTATGAAAATATAAATTCAGAAAATATCACAAAAAATCCCTCCAAATTATATCATTGATAGCATCCATTAAACTACTCTATTAAAATAGGCTACTATCAAAAAGCCAAAAAGTAACAAATGCTAGCAAAGATGCTGGTACACTGTTGGTGGGAATGTAAATTAGCCACTATGGAAAATAGTATGGAGGGTCTTCAAAATCTAAATATTCAGGAATCCCATTGCAGTGTGTATATCCAAAAGAAAGGAAATCAGTGTTTTGAAAAGGTATCTGAGCTCCCATGTTCATTGCAACACTATTCACAATAGCCATGATATAGAATCAACCTAAGTGTCCATTGTTGAACAGATAAGGCAGATTTTTGGTTGCAAAATGGTGGAATAGAGCAAGTTGGCTTCATTCCCCAACAAAGAAAACCAGTGGATAAATGGATGAAGAAACCATAACATATATGCACCGTGGCATATTATTCAGCCATAAAAAATGAAATTCTGTCATTTGCAGTGACATGGATGAAAATGGAGGACATTGTGTAAAATGAAATAAGTCAGGCATAGAAAGACAAACAGCATCACATATTTTTTCATATGTGGGAGCTAGAAAAGTTAATCTGGTAGAGGTAGAGAGTAGAATGGTGGTTAGCCAAGGCTGGGAAGGTTTGGGGGAGTCAGGGATGGAGTCCTAGTGTTCAACAAACAGAGGATTTCAAAATAGCTAGAAGAGACTTTTGCCAACATCAAGAAATAATAAATATGTTAAGTGATGAATATCCCAATTACCCTGATTTGATCTTAAAACATATACACATATCGAATATATCCTGTTATCCAAATATCACATAAAATTATTCCGTATAAATTAAAATTTTCATTAAAATATTATTAATGGTAACCACTATTTTTATTATTTTAAAAGTTGTTAAATCTCTTTGGTCACCAAATGTTAGGCTAAATGTATTGCTCAGACTACCACCATTATGTTCCTTTTTAGTTTTACTCAAAAGAATGTTGCAAAATATATGAATTTCTGACTACTCTGAAATCTAGATAAATCAATGGGAATTTTGAGAAATACAGAATATGGAATTAATTTTAGCTAAAAAATAGAATTTATTCTCATTTACCTTAGTTTTCCTTTCTGAATACAATGGGCTGACATTCCTTCTGCCCCACTCAAAAAACAGAATGTTTAGCTCTGATGGCAGTTCAGGCACAATTTGTAATAATCTAACTTCACAACATATACACATGATGAATATTAATATTGTAGAAAAAACATTATAAAATAATGATTACTGTGGGCCTCATGGTGTGCTTGGTAGTTCTCTTGTTATGGGATCTACTTAATTGAGCAACTAATGTTATTCAATGTTCAATATGTCTTTAAAATGCAGCCTACTACATGCAGAGCTTCTCAAAGGTCAGTGGACGTTGAAATCACCTGGAGACGGTGTGTAGAATGCGGACTGCTGGACCACACCCCCAGAGTTTCTGATTCAGCTGATCGGGGTGGGGGTGAGGTTGAGAGTGTGCATTTCTAACAAGCTTCCAGGTGATGCTAATGTTGTTGGTCTACAGTAGTGTTTTTCTTTCTTTCTTTTTTTTTTTTTTATTAAATCATAGCTGTGTACATTAATACAATTATGGGGTACAATGTGCTGGTTTTATATACAATTTGAAATACTTTCATCAAACTGGTTAACATAGCCTTCACCTCATTTTCTTAGTTATTGTGTTAAGGCATTTATTTTATTTATTATTTTTATTTATTTATTTATTTTTTTTTTTTGAGACAGAGCCTTAAGCTGTTGCCCAGGGTAGAGTGCCATGGATTCACAGCTTGTAGCAACCTCCAACTCCTGGCTTAAGCAATTCTCTTGCCTCAGCCTCCCAAGTAGCTGGGACTACAGGCGCCCACCACAATGCCCGGATATTTTTTGGTTGTAGTTGCCATTGTTGTTTGGCAGGCCCTGGCTGGATTCCAACCCGCCAGCTCTGGTATATGTGGCTGTCATCTTAGCTGCTCGAGCTACAGGTGCCGAGCCAGTGTTAAGACATTTATATTCTACACTTAGTAGATTTAACATATACCCTTGTAAAATGCACAATAGGTGTGGTCCCACCATTTACCCTCCCTCCTCCCATCCTCCCCCCACCCCTCCCCCTCCTCTTTCCCTTCATCTTGGGCTGTAGTTGGGTTATAGCTTTCATATAGAAGTGTGGGTGTTTATAAATTGGTTTCATAGTAGGGCTGAGTACATTGAATACTTTTTCTTCCATTCTTGAGATACTTTGCTAAGAAGAATATGTTCCAGCTCCATCCATGTAAACATAAAAGAGATAAAGTCTCCATCTTTTTTAAGGCTGCATAATATTCCATGGTGTACATATACCACAATTTATTAATCCATTCGTGGCTCGATGGGCACTTAGGCTTCTTCCACGACTTAGTAATTATGAATTGGGCTGAAATAAACATTCTGGTGCAAATATCTTTGTTATAAAGGATTTTTGGTCTTCTGGATATATACCTAGTAGAGGAATTGCAGGATCGAAAGGCAGGTCTATTTTTAGTTCCCTAAGTGATCTCCAACCTTCTTTCCAAAAGGAAAGTATTAATTTGCATTCCCACCAGCAGTGTAGAAGTGTTCCCTTTCCTCCACATCCACGCCAACATCTATGATTATGGGATTTTGTGATGTGGGCTAATCTTACTGGAGTTAGATGGTATCTCAAAGTGGTTTTTATTTGCATTTCTCTGATGATTAAGGATGCTGAGCATTTTTTCATGCATCTGTAGGCCGTGTGCCTGTCTTCTTCAGAGAAATTTCTCTTTAAGTCCCTTGCCCAGCCTGCGATGGGATCACTTGTTCTTTTCTTGCTTATACATTTGAGTTCTCTGTGGATTCTGGTTATTAAACCTTTGTCAGAGGTCTTCAATCCTCTCCCATTCTGAGGGCTGTCTGCTTGCTTTACTTACTCTGTTCTTGGCTGTGCAGAAGCTTTTTAGTTTGATCAGATCCCAGTAGTGTATTTTTGGTGTTGCTTCAATTGCCTGGGGGGTGGGGGGAAATTCCTCCTCACAAAATATTCTCCCAGGCCGATTTCTTCATGGACACTATTGCTCGAGGTGGCCTCCTAGAAAGATGAGGCAGGCAGACATCCGCTATGTCAAGACAGTCTATGACACTCAGAGGGGAGTCTCAGCAGAGTATGAGGTGAACTCTTAGGCCCTGTTTCTTCCAGGTAGGGAGGCCCGAGCATCAGCAGGTGGTCAGGGCTACGATAAATGGTGTCATGCTCCTCGGGGCAAGGGAGCGCCACCACCATCCTGGAGCAAGCAGTGCCCCAGTTCTTTGGATTCTGCCAC
>CAUYPK010075379.1:0-53251 GCA_963574355.1 Loris lydekkerianus
TTTTCTTCCATTCCTGGGATACTTTGCTAAGGAGAATATGTTCCAGCTCCATCCATGTAAACATGAAAGAGGTAAAGTCTCCATCTTTCTTTAAGGCTGCGTAGTATTCCATGGTATACATGTACCACAGTTTGCTAGTCCATTCGTGGGGCAAGGTTTGAACCCACCACCTCCGGTTATACGAGGCCGGCGCCCTACTCCTTTGAGCCACAGGTGCCACCCAGAGCTATCCATTTTATTCAGAAGATATATTTGGGCATAGTGCTTATTCTCTAATTTCCTTCTTATATTTAGCCACAAAATAATTCTCAAGTTAATGATTTAATAGAAATTTGGAGCACCTGATTTGTATAGATGATAGGTGCAGAGAGGGACCAGAATACAAAAGAAATTGGCCTCCCTCTAAGAGGAGGAGAGGAGAAAGGAGATATTTACGTGGGTGACTAGGATACCAGATAAACCAAGAGTGCACGGGTGTGGAGAGAAGCAGAGCGCTGATGTCTTTGCTTCATGGAGAAATCAATTTCTTTGTTTGTTTGTTTACTTTTTTTTTCTTTGCAGTTTTTGGCCGGGGCTGGGTTTGAACCCACCACCTCCGGCATATGGGGCCAGCGCCCTACTCTGCTGAGCCACGGGCGCCGCCCGAGGGATCAATTTCTTTTTGGTGAGGGGTGGAAGCCAAGTGGAATAACTGTCTCTGAACTTTTCTGCCTGTAGAGCAGTATTATAGAGTTGCTGAACATTTTTTTTGTGCTCAAATACTTTTCACCGTTTCCCTGATTTTATATATGATGTGATTTAAGCTCAGAGAGGTTGTCACTGGTTCAAAGGCACACAGCAAATATGTGACAGGTTTGCGAGTGTGTTGGCGGAGGATGAGGCATCCAATGAATGACTGAATTAATGAACTCATTTCTAGTGGATCACTCAGCAGTGGGACAGCGAGCAGCTGCACGCTGGCACTCCAGGCACACTGAGATACAGCACTGAAAACAAAACAGGACTATTACCAGCTTATTGCTTGAATTTTGAAGTCGTGCCACAAAATCAGAAGGGTTTGCATGTGACAGATTGCTCTCTGAATTCGAAGAATTCATTCACACGTGTGCTATTTTAAGATCATTTCACTCCCCTGCTCTTTCCATTTTGCAATGCCATTTAAAAAACAAACTGCCACAACAGAATCACCACCGTGCTCTGGAAGGACTGGGTGGCGATAGCATTTATGGTCCTTGAAGCAGACGCGTTCTGTAGCGCCCCAGACGCACATTTCCCCTCGACAGCCATGTTGACTTGGCCACCACCTCAGTACCGCGTCTGATACTTCTAAAGAGGTTGTCAAATGCTTTTGTCCGTTCCTTTTTGTCTTTTAACAAAAGGGTTTGCCCTACACCCACAGTGCCTGTCAAGTAGCGAAGTGTCCCCAGTGCAGACTAAGCATTCAAACCAGTGAGTCTCTCTCTTAGTTTGATTTGCTAGCTGGTTTAATCTGTTTTGTGTAGTGCCTTGGAGCTTACAGATTTTTTTTTCCCCCTCTGTTCTAATTCACTAAGCAAGCCTGAGGGATATGAGTGTGAACATGGCTGCAGTGGTTCCTGCCTAAGCGTGCTTTGATCCTTTTAAATGACTATACCAGGAGGATTTCGCAGTTGTACAGAAACTGATATTTCTTCAAAAATCTTTATCAATTCTACACTCACCCCACCGGCTGGCTCAGAGAGGCAGTATGATGCTACCTTATTGACACTGCTGGTCGTGGGATCCTACAGCCTTTGTATAATTCCTTTGTTAGCCACGTTTACTGGGAAAAAAAGTAGGTCGACGATTTCTGCTTTGATTCTTTCCTTTGTAAGCATGCTTAAATTTTTATTCAATAAATTGATTTAAGATCTGTCAATTGCTATTTTTTGTAACTTGTAATTTACATTAACTGTTATATTTCTTGGGCATATTTTTGTGTACTTAAGATGTGAATGCTTCTGTGTAGAACCAGTTTTATTGTGTATTTTTATGTTTTGAGACTCCTGCTAAATGTAAGTCAGCACTGTCAGTGTTCTTAGCACATGAAATTAATCCTTTTGTCAAAGACTATTTGATGATTTCATTTCTGGTTCAATAACTAGTAGTTTTTGTGTGTGAGCTTATAGTTGTGTGAGTCTAAGAATTAAGATGGAAAATCACATCTTTTGTTATTTTCCTCATTTATAAACAAAAGCATTAAACATGTACTTTTTAAAAAAGACTACTTCAAAACAGGACCAAAGTCATTTTGAGCTGAATTTTTTTTCTGCTCCTGATAATGAAGGATCACTTTAGGAAATACACTTGATCTTTTTTTTTTTTTTTTTTTAATTAGTATTAGATCACACACTTGATCTTTTGACTGTGTTTTGATTCATAATGGCTCAAGCCTTTGAACCCTTTTAAAGACAATTTTTTTCTTGCTTTGTCTGCTCGTTTCTTTGTGAGACTGTTGGTGGCATCATTAAGAACTTCTGATACAGCATAGTACTGTTGTAAAACCAGCCATCTGTTTCTCAGTACTTTGGAATCCTATAGAAATAACATTGCCAAGTTTTAAAATGACAGAATCCACCTATGTAAGGCAATGCATTTTTCTTATTTAGGAGTTCAAGCAGGTTCTGTGTGCGTGTGCCTTTAAGCACAGAAAATTTTAAAGCTACGATACTGATTTCCTTTTGGGTATTAGAATAAAACATTGCACAGTCGTTTCTTTACAGAATGTGCTCGTGTATAGAGGTTTAAACGTTATACTTTATGTGCTCTTTTAGACTCAGATACTTCCAGTTTTTAAAATCATTAAAGTGATTGGATAAAAATAAATGAAAAAGAAATACATTTTAAAAAAAAATAAATATTGTAGGTCTTGAATAGAATTGAAGCTCTGAGGATCATGTGGTTTAGAAGGTGGTCTTGGAAGAGTGTAGAAATTTTGCCTCATTAGCAGAAATAGGAAGTCCAAAGACTTCCGTCACCTTCCACTTTGGCCACAAAAACATGTTTACTTTTGAGAGACAGATGGAGAGGGGAAATGTCAGGGGTGCAAACCAAAGCTCTTGGCACTCCCTTCGAAATAGGGGAGCAGAGAGAGACTAAAGAAAGAACGGAGCGTTTTTTTCCCTGCCCCTTGTGGCCAACCCTGGCTGAGGTAGGGTGATGTACAGAAAAGGTCACTCCCCATGGAGTCAGCCTCATTTTCCTACTAACTTGTGTGAAGTTAGGCAGTCTTTCTCTTCTCTTTGTCTCCGTAGCCTCATCTCATCAGCGAGGGAAGGACCAGGTCATCTTCAAAATCTTTGCAGTAGCAACAACTGTCCCTGACTTTTTTTCCTTTCATGTATAGGCTGATCCATGATCATTTGGAAGGAGGGTGTTTAGAGTTGCTCAAATGATTAAGAGGATAGAAGGATGACTCTTACTTACCCTCTGTTTTGTTTTCTCATGGCAGAAATGGCAAGTGAGTATTGTCTCACCTGCCAACCCTGGTTAGCAGATAAGAATCATGTACAGTTCAGTGTTAACTGTTACCCAGGCTGCTGCTAGGTTCAGAGGGAAAGATCTTTGTTTGACTAGTGATGTCTGCCTTGGCGGAGGTGGAGGCGGAGGTGAGGGGCAGGCAGTAGACACGGCTGGCTTTGCATCACAGAACACATTAGTACCACATACCCCTGAAAATGCCCACTTAATAAGGAAGTATCATTATCCAGACCACTTTTGATTTTGTTCTTATTCTTCTTCTCTTAATGTTTTTCAAAGGTATACATGAGACCTTATTATTATTACAAAGCTGAGTGATTTTTGCCTTTGAAATTTGAAAGCTTAGGCTTCAGCACTTATTTGATTTGAAGCCAGGTGGGCAGATGATCTGGCGTAGTGAGGAGGAGTGTTAAACCAATTCACAAAAAAACTTAAGTGATGAACAGAATGTTTTCTCTGTGTGTATACACATGATTTAATAAACAAAAACTAATTTTAACTAGATGCTGGAGTGCCATAGGAAATGTGAGTTGGTAAGTGAACGTCTGGAACAATGAGAAGCCTTTTTCTAGTAGGAAAATCATTTCTGCTGCTGCATGGACTTTTTGGAGTATCTCTCTTTTTTTTAGACTCAATTATCTCTCTCTTTTATTCCACTTGAACCACATTTTGGCCATGGTGAAATGGAAATAAGGACCAGAGATGGCATTTAAACTACATCCTAGAGCTGGCTGAGGCCGAGGTGACCATATGGGGAATTGTATATCTTGACTGTACAGACTAATTGTCACTGACTGGTCATGGCACTCGGGAGCACAGTGTTTAGGACCTTTCGGTTGATGGATCTGGCCTCAGTGAGACTGGGTACCACAGTCAGTTAACAGGGACCCTGTGACACACACATAGTGTCCATTCCCACTCCTGACTTTCAGACCCATTAACCATAGGCAGAAAGGTGAGGTGACCCAGGCTCAGCAAGTTCAGCAGGGTCCAAGTTAGGACCAGAAGTTGGATATTGCAGCTAGCATTCATCCCATGGTGGAAATGATTATTCGTCTTATTATGTCGGGACTATTGCCACTGAAGAATTTACCATTTGGCTATAATAACCTTGGATAAGGGAAAATTTAGTTATCAGGGATGCCCAGCCAGTTGCCACGTTAGCTAAAATAGAGGGCAGAGAAATATCTTAAAGCAATTACAGTGTGTAATGATCTACTCCTTCAAGTCAAGACTTTAGCAGAAAGCATTGGGCCAGCCTAGAGCAGAGTATTTCAGGAATTGATAGATATTCAAGTGTTGGTATAAAAGTTTGTTCAGCGCAGGACAGTTTGTGCCTACTGTTCATAAGATAGGAAGTGTGTGTAACATGATTATAGGGTGCAGGGATATGTATTATCTATGTATATGTCTCATATAAGTATGTATAAACATGCAAATTATTTTTATATTTTAAAATTGTATCTGAATCAAACACAGACGTTTTGGCTGGGTGCAGTGGCTCACACCTGTAATCCTAGCATTCCGGGAGGCCAAGTCAGGTGGATTGCCTGAGCTCACAGATTCAAGACCAGCATGAGTCAGACCCTGTCTCTAAAAATAGCCAGGTGTTGTGGCGGGCACCTGTAGTCCCAGCTACGTGGGAGGCTGAGGCAAGAGAATTGCTTAAGCAGAAGAGCTGGAGGTTGCTGTGAGGTGTGATGTCATGGCACTCTACTGAGGGTGACAAAGTGAGACTCTGTCTCAAAAAAACAAAACCCACAGACATTTTATCTTTGGAGTGGGGGCCACTGGTTTCATTTTACATGCTAGGAAGTTGACATTGGGGCTGGTGCCAGATCTAGTGTTGTGTTAAGTGTGAGAGTGGCAAAGAGACAGTTGGTTTCCACTCTGACACCTCCTGTTCTTTTTACTGAACTCTTTGTAAACTTGGAGGTCTTTGTTTCTAAAGCTTAGAAAAGCATGAATTTAGAATCATATGATTATATATCAAGCTTGAAAATTGAACTCCACTCCATTTTTCAAAATGTGAACACTGATTTGCTGTTGAACATAATAAATTGCTTCCAGAAAAAGTAAGATTGTTACAGTACGTGGCTAAGACTGTATAATAATATTGACGTTGATTCAGCAAAAGCTGAAATGGTCGTTGAAACTCTGCTGTTCATTTTACATGAAAATGTAACAGATATGCATAGGGAATTTTGGTTCTGTTATTTTAAGACTGTAAAAAGTTGAATTTTATGGTAATATCTTTAGTATTGTCATTCCCATTAGCTTCCTGTCAATTTTGGAAAAACCAAGTCCCTAGGTTCCAGGGAAGGCCAGAATTAGAAAGAAGCACAGGAAATTGACAGAAGATTGACAGCAGGAGAGAAGGCTCTGTGTTGATTTGACCTGATATTACTAATGCTATCTGTGGGCACAGGAAGAATTAGCAGATGGCTCATTGTACAGGGACTGCATCTGGAACGTGCCTTTGCAAGGTTTGAATGTGACATTTATCAGCTCTATGGTAGGAGTTGCAATAGTTCAGCCTAGTGAAAAATTCCTAGCTGTCCTCACAGTTACCATCGGTCTGTAAACAAGATAGGCATCTTACCTTTGGCTAGAGCGAGATGAGAAAAGAATCAAAGTTGGTAGTAAATCAATTCATGATTGTTAAATATTGACTAATAGAATAGAATTGGATGCTTAGAATTGGGTGTTGAAGAGAATTTAGAACAAATTCAAATGTCCAGCCTAGGGTGTTGGAGGGCAAGTTTTTACTCGCAATATGAGAGATGATGATTATTACTTAGGTGAGATTCCAACCTTTAGGCTTTTGCTTTGGGGCTAGGCATTTTTATTCCAGGACGGATGTTGGTGTTTCAGCTTCCTGCTATAGCAGCCCGCGATTCCAACCAGACCTGATCCTTACAGCTCCCAAGGAGCTTGTGCACGGCTGTTCATGAGTCCCTCCCCAGCTCTGCCTGTGCCATGCCTTGTCCTCCTGCAGAGTGAGGCTCTTCCTACCTGCACCCTGGGCATATTTATTACATAGCACAAATGGCCATCTAACCTATTTCCCAACTTTTATCTGGGATTAAAGCTGATCTGGACAAGATACATAAACTTGAACGGTACCAGGCATCTGAGAATGCATCATCCCTCTGTGGCCTGTACTTTGCACCTGTAGGGATGCAAACTACCTATCAGGACCTTAGTATTCCCAGGACTCAGTAATGCCCGGCGTGGTACACGTGCTCACTGAGCATTTGTTGATTCAAGGAGGAAGAAATAAGTGGGGACAATTGATACTGTACGTATCTATAAAAAATCCTCTTCCGTTTTATTACAGCTGGTAATGCTGCCATCATCAAGTATGAGGAGAAACCTCCCAAACCAGCATTACAAAACGGTTCCTCAGGATCCTTTTATTTGAAGCCTTTGGTATCCAGAGCTCATGTTCACTTGCTAAAAACTCCTCCAAAAGGTATGGACTTCACCGTGGATGGAAGAAGGGGGGCGGGGGGCAAGGCTTTTTCAAGTCCTTGGCTGGTAGGAAGTTAAGTTTTGACAGGCTTATAGGGTGTTTAACAATTGTTTATAAAAAGTGTTAATCAAGTAAGGAGATGTGATACATTTTTACAGCAAGGGAATTGTTCTGAAAAGGTGGGTGGGTTCTATAGTTAAAATTTGTCAACGTGTAAGTCAGCAGGCAGGACAGAGGCACACAGCGAAAACGACAGAACTTCTAGGGTTAAATTGCTCTGAGGTGGAGCCGCAGGGCAGCCAGAGAGAAAGGAATAGAACTGGATGGTTCACTCCCACAGCAGATTCTACTGGACTGAAAAGAAAACAGGTATAAATATTAGGGGGGGGGGGGGGGTGTCTCCCAGTTGCCAGCAGACTCTCAAATAAATAAACTTGAGGCCATCAGTTGGGGTGAATACCCAGCTATGAAAGTAGTTTCACCGAGAACCATAAAGCCCCACAGTTCCTACCACAGTAACTGAAAGTGACTTTGATACTTGGACTTCATCATTGGACTTTGATGCTTTGGCGACTTTCAGAGAACGAGAACTTAGAGCTTCCACCGATTACTTTGGAGAAGAGGGAACTCCAGGGTTCCCAAATGCCTCACCATGGAATTTGTGAATTTTTGCGTCGGGAAAGGTTTTACTGGAGTGGGAATCAGTGCTTTCCATTTATAGTAGCCACATAGTGAAAAGATGATCGTCTCTGTAAAGTCTCCCAGAATATAGCAGCAGATCTAACGGGGAAACTGCAGCCGGCTGTGCGCGGCAGAGGACGCTTTCTCCTCAAGTGGAGCACCTGCTGTTTTCTTTTTAGCACCACTGTGTACCTGTTATCGCTCCTGGCTGTGTGTTATATTATGTCGTTTGGAGGAAAAGCTTGTGCTTTTCTTCAGAGCTGAACATTAATTGTCAATTGCAGAAGGCGCATGGGAGTGGCTGTCACAGTCTGGCACCTGGCTTGGTCAGCAGCAGAATAGCATTTTGCCCTCAGTAAATATGTGAATTAAGTACTTTTAAAATTTGAACTTGAGCTGTTCTTGACCTCCCCCCAACCCCCCCCCAAAAAAGTGCTTTGCCTTGTCCTGTTAAAACTCATCATCATATTTATGATGATGAATTCATGTCACTCTTAAGCTGTCATTTTGATGGCTATTTGGAATATCATCTTATATTTAAAATATAATGTGATAAAAGTCTATTGCATTTAAGTGTATTTCCCACCTGGAACCTAAAATTTAGAGACTATTTATTTTTGAAAATAACACAACTGTTATTTACAAAATGGTTTGTTTTTGTGTGATATTTCAGATATGTTGTATGTTACATATTTTCTATTTTTTAATATCTTAGGTCCTTCAAGAAAGAGTCTACTTACAGCTTTTAATGTGGGTAAGTGACCACTTTCAATATGGATGGGAAAAAATAATCATTAATAAACATTTCATTAAAGACAGATAATTTTGTTTTTACAAAAAATGATTCTGTTAATGTTAATATTTTCCATTTTCTAAATGAAATGGAAAATACACTTTTCCCTAGATAAACGGTCTTTTACATTGGACACTCTTTAATTGCTAAATAGTCTCAAGATATGGGCACTCGTGCCTTCTAACACTTCAGCAGCCTCCACTTTTGGGGTGACATACTCCTAATCTCTCTCTAGGATAACCCACAGCCTCAGTTTGGAGAGTCAAAACCTTTGTGTCTTAAGAAGCAATAAAAGATTTCACAAAGTATATTCACTACAATTCCTGCATTTCACGCAGAGCTGACCAGGCGCCCCATATGCCACCTGCGTTCTCTTATACACAGTGATGAGACAGTTATGTGGCTTCCAAATCAGAAGCAAGGAAGGTACAGGCACAACCCACTGTGTTTTGCAGACATTGTTTTTGTTTTTTACCAATTGAAGGCTTGTGGTGACCCTGCAACCAAGCAAGTCTGCTGGTGCTGTTCTCCAGCTGTGTGTACTCACTGTTTCTGTGGCACGTTTGGTAATTTTCAGAGTATTTCATACTTTTTCATGATCATCGGTACCTGTTAGTGATCTCTTATCAATGATCTTTGTTACTGTTGTGTTTTGGGGTGCCACATCTGTACCCATATCCAGGGAGCCTGACTAATAAGGGTTGTGTGTGTTCTGACCTGTGAAGCACCTGTTCCCCTACCTCCCAAGTCTTCCTATTCCCTGAGGCTCTGTGCTGTTGACAGTAAGCTAGTTACTAACCCTATAGTGGCCTCTGTGTATTCAAGTGAAACCAAGAATTGCAGGACTCTAACTTTAAACTAAGAGCTAAAAATGATTAAGCTTGGGAGGAAGGCGTGTTGAGAGCCAAGATAGGCCGAAAGCCAGGCCTCTTGTACCAGTTAGCCAAGTTATGAATGAGAAATTATTGGAGGAAATTAAAAGTGCTACTCCAGTGACTGATAAGAAAGCAAAACACCCTTATAGCTGGTGTGGAAGGAAGTTTGAGATGTCTGGATAGAAGATCAAACCAGCCACAACATTCCCTTAAGCCATAGTCATTTGGAGAAAGGCCTTAAGTCTCTTTAATTCTATGAAGACTGAGCGAGAGGAGGAAGCTGCAGAAGATCAAAGCTAGCAAAAGCTGGTTCACAGGGCTAAGGGAAGAAGCTGGCATCAAACCTAACATAAAAAATACAAGGCGAAGCAGCTAGTGCTGATGTAGAAGCTGCAGCAAGTTATCCAGAAACTCTAGCTGAGGCAGCCAAAGAAGGTGGCCACACCAAATAGATTTTCGGTGTTAGAGGAAGCAGCTTTCTATTGGGAGAGATGTCATCTCGGACTTCCATTGCCAGGGAGGAAAAGTCAATGCCCAGCTCCAAAACTTGAAAGGACATAGGCTAATGTTTTTTTTTTTGTTTTTGTTTTGTTTTTTTTTTTTTGACGTAGGCTAATGTTGTTAGGGGCTAATGCTGCTGCTGAACTTTTAAGTTGAACCTAAAGTCACCTACCATTTTAAAGGTCCTGGGGCCCTTAGGAGTTATGCTAACTCTGCCTGTGCTCTATACATGGAAAAAGAAAGCCTCGGTGACAGCACATCTGTAGACAGCATGGTCTCCTGAATATTTTAAGCCCATTGTTGAGACGTACTGTTTGGAAGATTTCAAAGTCTTCCTGCTCATTGACGGTGCTCCTGGTCGCCTAAGAGCTCTGATGGAAAAGTACAAGGATTGTACGGTGTGATGTAAGAGAAACGGGGCAGGAGATATAAATCTGTGAGGCTCTTTTGCAAAGAAAATAGGGTGAATAACATTACATAGCAAATAACTAACACACTATACCCTGGACGCCCCACCCAGTGTATTGTTTTCCTCAATAAGAAAGGAAGTGTGAGGGAATTGGGTCAAAATTATTAACATTTTATAGATTCTAAAAGCTGGAATAGTCGGTCAGGCAGAATGATTTAAATTCTGAAGGTCCCCAGTTGGCTGAATTTGAATATATGGTTAGTAAAACTTTTTAAAGTTAAAAAGACAAAAAGAGACTTTACTGTGCACGTTTATGTTTTTATATTCTTTCGTTTTAAATTTCTAGTATGTCCTAATAATTTGGAGAAAAAGGAAAACTGATGTTCTATAGAGTGGCTTTGTTTGTTAAAAAATAACCATTATCAGAAAGCTGGATCAGATGGTGACTCTGTTTAACTGTTTCAGAATGTTCCAGGCTGTTTTCCAAAATGACTGTACCCTTTTGCATCCTCACCAGCAGTGTGGAAGGGATTCAGTTTCTCCACATCCTTGCCAGCATTGGCTTTGTCTTTTTTTTTTTTTTTTTTTTTTTTTTTTGAGACAAAGCCTCAAGCTGTCACCCTGGGTAGAGTGTCATGACATCACAGTTCACAGCAATCTCCAACTCCTGGGCTCAAGTGATTTTCCTACCTCTGCCTCTCAAGTAGCTGGGACTACAGGTGCCTGCCAAAACGCCGGGCTATTTTTTGGTTGCTGGTGTCATGGTTGTTTGGCAGGCGGCGGCGGGATGTGAACCTACCAGCTCAGGTGTATGTGGTTGGCACCTTAGCCACTTGAGCCACGGGTGCCGAGCCTGTCTGGCTGTTTGATTGTAGCCATCCTACTGGGTGTGAAGTGGTATCTCATTGTTTCTTTCTTTCTTTCTTTTTTTTTTTTTTTTTTCTCTTGAGACAGAGTCTCACTATGTTGCCCTGGGTAGAGTGCTGTAGCATCACAGCTCACAGCAACCTCAAACTCCTGGGCTTAAGTGATTCTCTTGCCTCAGCCTCCCAAGTAGCTGGGACTACAGGCACCTGCCACAACACCCAGGTATTTTTTGTTGCAGTTGTCATTGTTGTTTAGCTGCCCCGGGCTGGGTTCGAACCTCCCACCCTTGGTGCATGTGGCTGGCACTGTAACCACTGTGCTACAGGCGCTGAGTCAGGTATCTCATTGTTTCAATCTGCATTTCCCTAATGACTGATGATGTTGAGCATCTTTTCCTGAGCTGATTGGCCATTTGTACATCTTCTGTAGAGAAATGTTTATTGAGATCCATTGCCCATTCTTTAAACTGGGTTATTGGTTTTATTGAATTGTAGGACTTCTTTATGAGTTCTGGATGTGTTCTGATCCTTATCAGAGACATAACTTGCAAAGATTTTCTCCCATTTTGAGGGCTGTTTTTTTACTTTCACGATAGTATCCTTTGAAACACAATTTTTTTTTATTTTAATGAGATCTTCTTGATCTCTTTAGTGTTATATCTTAGAAACGATGGCCTAATTCAAGATTGTGAAAATTTATGTCTATATTTTCTCCTAAAATATTTTTGTAAATAGCCCTTACACTTAGTTCTTTGATCCATTTTGAGTTAAAAAAAATTTTTTTTGAGAGAGTCGCACTGTCACCCAGGGTAGAGCACAATGACATTATAGTTCACAGCAACCTCAAACTCTTGGGCTCCAGTTATCTTCTTGCCTCCCATTTACATGGGACTGTAGGTGTGTACCATTAGGCTTGGCTAGTTTTTCTATTTTTAGTAGAGATGGGGTTTCTCTCTTGCTGGAGCCATCTCAAACTCCTGAGCTCAGGGGATCCCCCCACTTGGCCTCCCTGAATGTTACAGGTGTGAGCCACCACCACACCCAACCTGAGTTAATTTTTGATATGGTATGAGGTAGAGGTCTAATTACATTTTTTGCAGGTGGACATCCAGATGTTGAAAACACTATTCTTTCCCCATTGAAATATCTTGGCACCTTTGTCAGAAATAATTGGTTATGAATGTGGGAATTTATTTCCAGACTCTCTTACTTGGATATGTGCATATCTTTGTATGTACCACACTGTCTTGATGACTGCGGGATAGTTGAAGTTTTGAAATCAGGTAGTTTGAATTATTCAATTTTGTTCTTTTTTAAGATTACGGCTGTTCTGAATTTCTGTATGAATTGTAGGATTACCTTGTCACTGTAAAGAAGTCAGTTGAGATTTCGGGAGGTGTTATAGATGAATTTGTGGAGCATTGCTGTCTTAACAATGTTAAGTGTTTCAATTCGTGAATTATGGGATGGCTTCCCGTTTTGGTAGGTCTTCTTTGAATTATTTCATCAATGTTTTACAGTTTTGAAGACTTCTTTTGTTAAGTCTTGTTTCTAGTTTTTTCTATGGTTTGGAAGCTGCCGCTGCCATTGTTGGTTAAATAATTCTAAAATGTGTATTTTATTTTTTATTTTTTTATTAAATATTCATCACGCTAAAAGACAAAGATTATCACATAGGATCAAAAAAGCTAGACTCAATTATATGTTATCTATAAAACATCCACTTCAAATACTGTATAAAGTTAAAGATATGTTAAAGGGAAAGAAAAAATGTATATAGCATGCAAATACTAATCAAAAGAAACTAGAGTAGTTACATTAATAGCAGATTGAATAGACTGTTTATTAAAACCAGCTTATTTGGCTAGGTATTGTGGTGGGCGCCTGTAGTCCCAGCTATACAGGAGGCTGAGGCAAGAGAATCGCCTAAGCTCAAGAGCTTGAGGTTGCTGAGAGCTGTGATGCTACAGCACTCTACCAAGGGCGACAGAGTGAGACTCTGTCTCTAAAAAAAGGAAAATAATAGGGCAGTGCCTGTGGCTCAAAGGAGTAGGGGACCAGCCCCCTATACTGGAGGTGGTGGGTTCAAACCTGGCCCTGGCCAAAAACTGCAACAACAACAATAAAATATAATAATAATAATAATATTTTTAAAAGGCCTGTTTTAGAAAGTTAGTCTAAATTCACTTCTCAAGTTTATGATCATGTGAACTATGATAAAGTGTATTCCCTTCCAGGAATAGTAAATAGCAATGCTCAGTATATGACGCCTTTCTCAACCACAGAGAAAGACCGCAGCGTGAGGCGTTTTCCCTCATTCATGTTGTTGGACTGACCTCATGCCTCATTTCCAAAGGTCGTCATTGACCCTTGACAAGTCATGTTATCGGAATGGCAGATGAATTCCTGATTAGGAGAGAAAAGAAATGGAAAATACCCATCATTTGGGCTTGTCTGGCAAAGCCTTTAACCATGGAGTAGAAATGGTAGGTCTGGGAGAGTTCTAAAACACCTGTTTCTGAGTAATCACCGACACTCTTAACATAATGTTAATTAATGCTCTAATATTTGGAGTGGAAAAGAATTGTATTTTAAAAGGTTAACACTGCAGTTTCATCTAGGTTGGTTGGTCTATCCGTGTGTTTTTCCAAAACCATAAACATGACTTTTCCAGGATCTCATGGTTAGTTGTCACCATGATCTAAGATTAAGCTGGTAATGTGATGAGACTAATAGGGAAAAGTTGCTGTGTGTTAGTTTTTGGAGGGACAGCTTTGATGCTAAGAGATGTTGTCCAAACAGCCAGTGAGTAGGCCAGGTGTGGTGGCTCACACCTGTAATCCTTGCACTCTGGGAGGCTGAAGCGAGTGAATTGCTTGAGCTCAGGAGTTTGAAACCAGCCTGAGCAAGAGCGAGACCCCCATCTCTAAAAAATAGCAGGATGTTGTGGCAGGTGCCTCTGTAGTCCCACCTATCAGGGAGGCTGAGGCAAGAGGATCACTTTGAGCCTAAGAGTTTGAGGATGCTGTGAGCTATGACGCTGTGGCACTCTACCCAGGGCGACATAGTGAGACTCTGTCTCAAAAAAAAAAAAAAAAAAAAACAACAACCAATAACTTTGACTTCGAGTGAATCATTGAAGCCCCTTGATGCTAATTTTCTTTTCCATGTACTTGAAAGGGTTGACCTGTAAGGTTTCTTCCACTATGATACTCTGTGACTGCAAGTCGCCTCGACTTAACATTCATCAAACAAATAGTCATATTTCAGATAAGACATTCCCTCCACGTACAAACATGTTCCTCTGAGTTTTAAATTTGAAGTCACTGTGCTGTGGCTTTGAGGTCTTCTTATTTTGTTTTGAAAGCCACAGGCAGTGGTGAAGACTTAAAGTTGACCAACTTCATATCCTTTTTGTTTTAGTGGAATAGTCACTTTTGATTATAGCAGTTTGCCAAATTTCACAACGTTCAACATGTAGGAGCTAAAAAATCAGATTTTTTACTTAAAACTTTAGTTTTTGAAGTTTCAAGTAGAATTCAGAGAACTTTGTATCTCATTTCGTCACTTAATATAAAATAGCCACTTCTAATGACTGTCGCATTGAGCAGATGTGCTAGCCACTTATCTACTTGCTCTTCTCGAATGTTGGAGATGCTTCTGGATCACATTCATAGATGATTCTGCGTGATGAACATCTTTACAGTTAGAACTTGCAGCTGAGTTTCTTGTGCTAGATTATTAAAAGTAGTACCAGCAAGTCAAACCCTCGTGCCTGAATAGGTCTGGTCTACTTCACTCGGCCAGATTGTTTTCCAGAAGCTTCATAGAGCACTGCTGGCTGCATCAGACCCTGCTCAATGTTAGATGTTGTTATTAAAGTTTTCTGACATAATCATTGAAAATGTTACATCATTGTTTTAGCTTAATCTTTAATCATTCATTTTAAAGAAACTGTATCTCATACGACAGTGAAGACGAGCCGGGAAAGAATGAACTTTATCAAGGCAGAGGATGTTGGTTTAAATCTTGGTCCTGTCACTTTCTATTTGTTTCATTTGCTGAGCATTTGTCCCCCAGTCTCAGATTTCTCATTTGGAAAATATAGGACTATTTGGAGAATAATTCCCAATACGAGAATAATTTTGACATTACAGAATTGTTGTCCAAAAGGTTCTCAAAGAATAGCTACTTCCGCTGTCAGGATGCTGATGATAATCTTTTATGTTTGATTTTTATTTTTTCTGAGACAGTTTCACTATGCTGCCCCTCAGTAGAGTGCTGTGGCGTCACAGCTCACAGCAACCTCAAACTCTTGAGCTCAAGCGATTCTCTTGCTTCAGCCTCCCCAGTAGCTGGGACTGCAGGCACCCGCCACAACACCTGGCTATTTTTTGTTATAGTTGTATCGTTTAGCAGGCCTGGGCCGGGTTTGAACCTGCCAGCCTCAGTGTATGTGGCTGGCGCCCTAACTACTGAGCCACAGGCACTGACCCTTTCATGTTTTTTTATAAGGCTAGGGGTATATTGTAGACTTCTTGTCCAAAAAGTTGAATTATTTTAAATCCTGAAACAAGAAGGAAAGACCACTAAGTCAAGAACTGTCAGCATAAGGTCTAGCTGTTTTAATTTATTTAAAGGTTATGATGTTACAAGATTCTAGCTGATATTGCCTCTAAATGAAGCTTGGCTCACTGTTTATAAGATATCCCACGTGCCACAGTATACTATTATTATCATGGTTCTACTGCACGTTAAAGTTGTTTGGGATACCAAAGGCAGCTGAGTTGTTACCCAGCTCCCTGATTGTTTTTCACAAGCTCATCACTCTCGGGTACCGTGTCGTCTGCTGGGGGAAGTATAAAATGCGCTGCTCCTTCCGTACCAATTTCATAAAGATAGCACAGAAAAGAAAAACAGGGTGGTTTTCTCTGCCTCCTCTTTTACAAGTGTGGGGAAATGTCTGTGATGAGGGGATCCCAACATTGCCACTGTTTCCTTTGGTAAAAGAGGAGATGAAGACTCTTTTATTGTTACTTTATGATGATTATTACTTTCCTCTCATACTTTAAAAAGCAGGTGCTGTAAGCTTGTTTATTAAGCTTAAATTAAGTTTAAAAGCTAGTTGGAAAGCAGTATGATGTACAAAGTGATTTGAATTTTTTTCTTTTTTTTTTTTTTTTTTTTTTTTGCAGTTTTTGGCTGGAGCTGGGTTTGAACCCACCACCTCTGGCATACGGGCCAGTGTCCTATTCCTTTGAGCCACAGGTGCCACCCCATAATTTGAATTTTTTTAGAACATCTACAGTGAACATTTAGAGGGGCGTTTCGAAAAACAAACATACATGAATTAAAAGCACTATTTCTTTTAAATTAAGGTGGAAAGGTGGATTTTTTATTTATTTATTTATTTTTTTGTACACCAGAGAAATAAAAGACTTGCCAGTGTTCTTGGAGAGCTTACACATAATCTTATGAGTGGGTAGAAGTTGAATCCTTTTTTCTTAATTTTCTGTATGCATTTTTATTATTTTTTTTTTATTTTTGAGACAGAGTCTCACTGTGTCGCCCTTGGAAGAGTGCCTTGGCAACAGTTCACAGTGACCTCAAAGTCTTTGGCTTAAGCAATTCTCTTGCCTAAGCCTCCCAAGTAGGTGGGACTACAGGTGCCTGCCAAAATGCCTAACTATTTTTTGTTGCAGTTGTCATTGTTATTTAGCTGGCCCAGGATGGGTTTGAACCTGCCACCCTCAGTGTATGGGGCTGGGGCCTTAACTACAGTGCTATGGGCACCGAGCCATCTGTATGAATTTTTTGATAATTATATCCTCCTATCAAGCAAAAGGACATTGTGGGAAAATTAGGCCTTGAGTTGCATGTTCTACAATTGGAATAGATAATTGAACTTACTGTATTAAAGATTACAAAGAGTAAAATGAAAATGTTGCAGTTAATGTTGTGTTAGGAAAAACAAGGAGATGAATGTTCAGATTAATATTCTGTGTTGGGCTAAGGAAGATTGGTTGGGTAGAGATATCTGAATTTCTGAAACAAGCAGGCTGATTTAAATTTTAATGTTCTTCCAGAGTCTTTCTGATCTTACTAGCAAACAAGTTGGTCCTAGTTTAAGTGTGTTTCCTAGCATATAAATATCCCCACAGAACACATGCTGTCATATCTAGAATCATAACATCATTGTTTTCTAAATCACTGATTAAAAAGAGACGCACATTTCTACACAGACTGCAGTAGACTCTGTGATCTCCATTGTTTGAATATACTGTGATATTGCAACATAATTGACCTGCCAAACATCATCTTTTGTTGTTTAAGCCTTACCATATACTTTACCTAGTCTTTTAACACATTGATTACCATCCTAGAAATAAATTATTTTTTCCTGGGTGCCACAGTGTTTTATTAGGTCAAACACAGTAACTGCCACGTGAGTTGTATTTGACTCATGCCAGTTTTGAGCCTGGGGCCTTGTGAAACATATATAGTTCAGACATCTTTTAACTTAATAAAAACACTGTGGCCCTAAGGAAAAAAAAAATTTTACCTAGTGTGGTGGTCAATGTGCAAGAGATGTGTGAGTTATATATGCTTCACAAGGCCCTGTGCTCAAAACTAGCATAAGTTAAATATACACATGGTAATTAACATGCTAATTGCTTTTCATCTGTGTCATTAATGGGAACTCAGCATATTTTGTAGGCTTTCTATAAAACTATTTTAACATTTACTAAATTTACAAAACTAATTTAACATATTTACTTCTTTAAAATATATATATATATATATTTTTTTTTTTTTGGCTCTTTTATCATTGTTTAAAAAAAAATAGGAAAATTGGTCTAAGTGGGGTGGCTCATGCCTGTAATCCTAGCATTTTGGAAGGTGAGGTGAGAGGATGCTTGAGGAGTTTATGACCAGCCTAAGCAAGAATGACACCCTGTCTCTACAAAAAAATAGAAAAATTAGTCAAGGGTAGTGGTGCCTGCCTGTACTCCCAGGTAATCAAAAGGCTTAGGCATGAGGATCACTTGAGCCCAGGAGTTTGAGGCCGCAGTGACCTATGACACCGCTGGACTTTTAGCCCAGGTGACAGGGCAAGAACCAGTCTCCAAAGGAAAATATGGAAACCTCGAAACAAGGAAGATTAAAAATCACACCTACTGTACCTCCAGAACATTGCTGATAGACATTCTGGTATGTTTGCTTCAGTATTCTTTACTTTTTGTTTAACATTACGTAACTTTACTTCTTGTATAACATTTTAAATCATGTCTTGTTCCCATATGACATCCTAATAGAGACTTTGCTGTACTTAATAAAGACTCATCTTGTGCCTAAATTTTATAAACCATTCCATCTTTAGCACCAAAATTTTAATTTTTTTCCCTACTGTCCTTCTTTCCTTAAATTAAGACTTTGCAAAATAACAAAGACTGACATTTTATTTTTCTTTATTATTTTTTTTGAGACAGAGTCTCCCTATGTCAACCTCTGTAGAGAGCTATGGCATCACAGCTCACAGCAACCTCAAACTCTTGGGCTTGAGTGATTCTCTTACCTCAGCCTCCCAAGTAGCTGGGACTACAGGCGCCTACCACAATGCCTGGCTATTTTTGGGTTGTAGTTGTCATTGTTGTTTAGCTGGCCCTGGGCCAGGATCAAACCTGCCGGCCTCCGTGTATGTGGCTGGCACCTTAACCCCTGTGCTACAGGCACCAAGCCAAGACTGACACTTGATATTTATGTACTTTTCTGCTATTTAGTATAACTTCAAAAAATACGGATAATGTGCAGGTGATATGAGCTAATTTAATAACGAACTTTTTTGAACCAATGTTTAAACTTTGTTCTTCCCAGAAGCATACATATTATAAAAATACTTTCAACCTTAAAAATACTTATTTAGGGAGGGGGGAGGTTAGGGTGGAGGGAGGGTAATGGGTAGGGCCACATCTATGGTGCATCTTAGAATGGGTACAGGTGATTGCACTGATGTACACAGCTATAATTTAACAATTAAAAAAAAATACTTATTTAGTGATGTAGATCAGTAAATAAAAAAATTGTGCAGAGTATGAAGAAGGCCTGGAATGGCAGATTTTAAGCGTTGACTGTTATTTTGGCACACTTCTGCCAGATGGCCACAAGGGGGCAGAATATATTTGGGAAGGAACTGAAACCCATCTTGGGCCTCCTTGTACCCAAGTACACCTGTCCACGTTTGTGTGTGTTACTTACTTTAACACCAAGAACTACTTTCAACTTTTCTTTTCAACTGGCACGCTTTCTCTTTATTCCTGCAGCTTCTTGTTCTGCTGTTAGAAAACGATAATAAAACAACATTTAGGATACGTGGTGTAGCTTAATATACTTCAAGTAAAACTCTTAATGAATGTGATTAATTGGTGACTAGATTGCTGACTTACTATTTCAGGCAGTCGAGGCGAAAGGATCCCCTTTTAACAAGGATAATTTTGAGTTCATTATTACTTAGCAAATACTAAATACCACAAACAAAAACTCTCCTCCTCTAGGGAGTGGTGGTCTTGTCTATTTTTAATAATATCAATAGTTGACTCTTCCATTTATGATTTTAATGTTGATTGGTATCTTGGTTTTGTTAAAGGTTTTGGAAGATGGACAAAGGTCTTGGCATGTGTTTAATATCCAGATACTGGCGGAGAAAAATGTTAAAGGTTTTGTTTTTTTTAATAAATTATGGTAATATAAAAAGGCAACGTGTAGCTTTTCTTGACATTAATTCCTTGGTTATTTGTGCATCAGTAGCTGTGGTGCAGTATATTTAGGAGATTTGCTGTCTGAATATGAGCGATTTGTATCTCTAGTAACAACTGGGCATGTTTTGGGGTCTGTCTCTCAGGATGGCAACCTCTGAGCCATGGCAGGTTGGGGGCTTCAGTATTCCATCCTGATTCTTCCCTTCCTTTTTCTGACCATACATACTCTGTAGAATTTCTAAAAGAAGAGCTGTGTCCCACTCATTTTAGTAGCACTTAATAGGGTTATGTATGGTTAACAATTTTTGCATTTATTTCTGAGTTTTGAAACTTGCGGAACTCCTGTGTTACATCTGGTAGAGAAATTGCATTAACCTTTATGGTTGACTGTGAAGTTCTCAGCAGGTGAGAATTCAAGTTGAACTTCAGCATTTTGACAATCTGTCATTAATGTATTAGAACAAACATTTTATTAAACATTGTAGTTGGGAACGTTTATTGCTTGAAGTCTTTTTTTTTTTTTTTTACCTATATGTAACAGGATTACATACACAGGTTTACATGGAAAACATCTGAAGAAAACATGCTCATGTTATTAGCGTGCATATAAGTGGTATAAAATTTTAAAAGCAAGGCACAGATGAATGCAATCTTAAATTTTTAATAATTACTAAATTAACATCAGGCACTTGAAGTAGTTAATTTCCCTTAAGGATCTGGCCAGCCTTCCAGGCTCTGTGACGTGATTGGTTACAGAAAGCTCCGGAGACCACCCCCTCTCCCCTCCCTTCACATCTCTATCGAAAACCACAACATAAGCATGGGCCGTGTGATGTAACTCTGAGGCTGCTTACTTCTGGATTTGCTAAGAGGAGGTTTTTATGCAGAGGGAGAGCATTGTTTTGGCAACATCTGGGAGTAAAAGAGGAAGCCCAAAATACTTGGATCCCTCTGGTTTTTTTTCCTTTTCCTTCTTTTGCATGTGTCGGTGGAATGACATTGGCTATGTAGGCATGTTTCCTTTTGTGTTTCTTGGCCTTGAGGAGTACTGAGTTCAAAAAGACAGTATGTGATGGTCCATGGAAGAAGCTGTCTCTCTGTGAAATCCTTCCACCTGCTCTGAAGACATGCTGTTGTCTCCCAAATTCTCCTTAGCCACCATTCACGTGCGGCTGACTGCCAAAGGACTGCTTCGAAATCTTCGGCTTCCTTCGGGGTTTAGGAAAAGCACTGTTATTTTCCATACAGGTTTGTTTTCTGTTAGATCTCTCTTTAGTGTTGGGTTGGGGTGGGGGGGTAATTGATTACCTTGTAGATGTTTATCAGAGATTTTCTAAGGAGACAGATAATTGGGGAAAGGGAAATAAGGCTCTCTCCTAAAGAGAGAACTAAGCTTAATTTTTAAAAGTAAGCAGTTTTCTCTTGCGTTTCGGCACATGGGTGCATGATATGTTAATGTGTGCAAGAAGACTGTGTCCTGATTGTGTTTATAGAACACGGAACTGTCACCTTGGTGCTCCCTAACTCTCTTCTCTGTCAGTAAGCGGATCTGTGCAAACCAACACCTGTTAAATTACATTTTACTTGCGATGAGTTTGGAGATAGGACTCAGTGAAGAAAACCATTTCTCATTCCCTTATGAAAGGAGATGAGAGGCTTTCTCCAGTTCTCCATCCTGTGGTTCCCCACTGAGATGTCGACAGGTTATTTTAATACAAAAGATTTCTCCAGCATACGCACTTACGAAGTCAAAACATCTTAGTGGATGGGGAGAGGTTGTAAGTGGGTCACAATGTAGTTTGCTCGTCTACACAGCAAAAATGCTTGCAGTTACAAAGCACTTCCCCCTGGTGTTTTATGTTTATATCTGCTTTTTATTTCCTGTGCCTGAGATGAAAATAAATTGAGTGTGTATTTTAGGTGTCTGCAAACCTGCCTTCCCCCCTTGTAGGGGATTTGGTTGACCAATGTCACCCTTTCTTTTTTGTTAGATGATCTCTACGACCATGTAAATGGAGTTGATTTTATTCGGAGTGTAAAGTGGGCAGCTGAGATGCTGTTACACATGTTTCCCCACTGGTTAGCATTAACTGTCATAGGATTTTTTTTAATGAGGACGTAGAGAGATTTTATTTTTCTGTTTCATGGGCATGTTGGCCCTGACATGTCTTGTTTTCCACTTGGCTTGTCTCTGTCCCTGGTGATGTTTTTTTTCCACCTAACTGTTTTCAGTTTTCCCAGAGGCATCTGCCTTCTCTGCAGGAGAATTCTCACTCTCTCCAGCACCTCCCGCTCACGTTTCATAACTCTCCTTGACCTGCTACTTGGGTTTGCCAGCCTTGGGCGCTCTGGGTCGGAGCTGACCGCTGCAGGTGTACGTAGGAGGTGAACATCCAGCACGTAAACAGTGGCCCTCCTCTCCTAGCCCAGGTGTGACTGTCATTCTTCCAACCTGAAAAAATAAAAAGGTGGGGGAAAAAAACACAAGTGCCCTATACTTGCAAAATTTTGCATGATCTAAAATACCACCAAATAGCTTTTAATTTTAACTGTTTTAAAAAATAATGTAATTCATGTTCCAAGTTAAAAATAAATGCCAACCAGTACAGAGGTTGGACCATCCTAAGTCAGCCTGGCTCCCTGCCCTTTCCAGACAGCCTTTTCTATTGGTTGCTTGGGATCCTTCCTATAATTTCTAATCATGTATAAACCTGTGTTGTCCTATACAGCCTTTTTTTGTTATACAGAAATGAATGCATACTATATATTCTTCTATACCTTACTTTTGAAAGTTAATGTATCTTAGGCTGTCATGTTAACGAATGTTTATCTACTGTATTTTTAAAAATCCTATAATCTATTGTTGGGAGAGGCGTGATTTATTTCACCAATCTGACAGTGGGTGTGTCAGTTGTCTGTAATATTATTGTGAAAAACAGGTAGCTTTCCCAGATAGCTTACACAAAAGACACAAGGCTTTGATTGCCAAACTTTAGTTCATAGTGATGTTTTAGGTACATTTTAATTCTCTGAGTTTATATTAAAATATTTTTAAAAATTTGATTGCAGAGATAGCTTTTCAGATGCTTGAGTCAATTTTTTTTTACACCAGGATGTCGGAGGCTCAGAGAAGTGAATTAACTTGCCCAAGGGCACACAGTGAGAGGCAGAGCTGGGACTAAAACCTAAGACCCATATTTAGACATTTTGCCTTGCACGTTTTCCCAGTTATGAATTTTGCTGTGATTCCATTAGACCCAGAGAAATGATGGAAAAAGAGTTTGGTGTGGAGGAAGCATTTTAAAATTATGTAATGAGTATACTTCCACTTAACTCCAGCAAGAGTCTTTTGTGAGCTTATCCACTTTACAAAGTTTTAAGTTCTGAGAACTCTTCCAGTAAAATGGATATTGAATCCATTTCAGTAACTCTTACCCAGGCAGTCACTTTTGTATTTCTAATAAAGGACCAGGTGTGTGCTCGGTGGCAGTGGTGTTGACCGGGATTCCAGGAATCCTGGTTCATGCCCTTGGTTCTGTTGGCAAATAAGTGAATGGCCTTGTGCTACTAAACTCATAGAGCTAGAAAATAAAGACATTGGATGAGATGGTTTCCAAGTTCCCCTTAACCTCAAGTTCTATGAATTTTCTAGCTAGATTATAAAAGCCTGGATATATTACTTTGCCTAGAAATTCATCCATCCTCTCCCATTCCTTACGTCCTAAAGTGAGCAAATTCTTCTGACTTATTTCTCTTCCTGACATCTTGTTTCTCTCTTCTCTTGTCATCAAAACTGCATTGCCTTTGAATCATCATCTGTCCTCATTTATGTACAATCCATTGGTTGCAAGAATCTAGACTTCTGTCCTTTCACATCTTTGTTTTTCACCCTGGTTCCAGCATTATTAGGTTGAAACGTTTGAAATTGCTCTTCTCAGAAGTAAAAGGTGGCTGAGTATTGACAATTATGTCCAGTCTAACCTAAGACTTTTGGGTTATCCGAAGCATTTGATATTCAGCCCATACACCTGTCTCTCTCTACTTCTAAATTCTCTTTCACATTCCAGATTAATTCACTCATGTCACAAAGGATCATCAATCAGACATGCGCTGTGTGCCAGTCACAATACTAGGTGCTGGGATTACAGCCAGGACTGGGTCCCTTGTGGTCCCTGCCTTCACACAGCCCACGATTAAAGAGGAAGCGACAGACACAGACCACCCAGTAACCTGGTAGGACAGACAGCTTAAGCAAAAGACCCAAGGCTTTCATGACCAGAGTTTAGCTAACAGTGAGCATTTAGGTGCATTTTATTATCTGAATGTAAATAAAAATTATCTTTGCGATTTGACTGCAGTTGTAATTTTTTAAGCTAGAATACACATAGAGACAATCCATTCTGTCTTATTTTACGCCAGGCCATCTGAGGCCTAGGGTGGAGTAAATTAACTTGCCTGAGGGCACGCAGTATGCGTCAGGAATGGGACTAAAACCTACCGCCTATATTTAAGAGTAGACATCCTAGGACCAAGGAAGGGGAAGGGAGGGGGGAGGTTTGGGTGGAGGGAGGGTAATGGGTCGGGCCACATCTATGGTGCATATTTTTATCTATAATTAAAAAAAAAAAAGGCGTAGACATCCTGGCAGCTCTCAGCAAGTGGAGGTACCTTTATCCAGGTCTTCCAAAAGGGCCTTTTAAGTTGGATCCTCAAAATATGTAGAATTAGCCAACAAACAAGAAGTGTTCCAGAGAAAACAATATGAAAAGCCTGGAGGACAGGGGAAAGATGATTCCTTCAAGGAAACAGAAGCATTGTAGGATTTTTGAACATAGAATGTGGTATGAGAGAGGGACTAGCAACGAGAGGGACCCAGTCAGAAGAAGCCCTTTCGTAGAACTGTGTACAGGGGGTGGCACACACTGTTATTGGACCAAGTGCATTGACCAAGTGCATTGCTGGATCGAGTGTCTCATCCCCCCTGTAAATAGGGGCGAGAAGAGAAAAGGTGAATATGACGGCTATTCTCCATGGTGCTGCAGGATGTCGAAGGCACAAATGAAGACGTCAGGATCAGGGAGGAATCTTCTAGAAAGTCCCAGAATGACTCTCACTGACTTGCCAAAGTAGTAAGCTCAGTCCATTTCAGAATTTTACCTGAACATGTTTGTTCCAATTTTATACCGAGTCATTGGATGGAAACGAATTTTCTACAAAAGCATTCCTTGCCACCTATAATTCCGTTTTTCTATGAAGCTGAAGATACTTGTAGCAGTCGTCACGATGAATGATGAATAATTCTTGACTCCAGCGATGGTGACTGTGCTGAGAAGTAGAATTCTTCCTGCTGAGCTAGTGAGATTCAAAGTGAAAAGAAGGGAGGAAAGGCAGAAACAGTATTAGAGCAAATATTTCTATTAAAGCAACACTAAAGAAAACTATTTGAGTAGGAGTTCAGTCAGTCAGAGGCAGAATGTGGATACATTCTTTAATTAGAATAAAACTCATCAGATTATGTTCTTGTATTCACTTTTGAGGCTGTCAAATGGGACTGTTTTTAGCCGCAGATGACAGACAGCTTACTAAGAGGTAGTTTGTTTCAACTGAGGAGCAGCAGCTTAATAAATTGTGGTACATGTACACCATGGAATATTATGCAGTCTTAAAGAAAGATGGAGACTTTACCTCTTTCATGTTTACATGGATGGAGCTGGAACATACTCTTCTTGGTAAAGTATCTCAAGAATGGAAGAAAAAGTATTCAATGTACTCAGTCATATGAAAGCTATAACCCAGTTATAACCTAAGAATATGGGGAGGAGGGACGGAGGATGGGCAGAGGGAGGGTGATTGGTGGGATTACACCTGCAGTGCATCTTACAAGGGTACAGGTGAAACTTAGTAAATGTAGAATGTAATTGTCTTAACACAATAACTAAGAAAATGCCAGGAAGGCAATGTTAACCAGTGAGATGAAAAATGTGTCAAACTGTTTATAAAACCAGTGCATGGTGCCCCATGATTGCATTAATGTACACAGCTATGATTTAATATTAATAAAAAAAAGTAAATTAATAAAAAAAAAAAAACATTATGTCTGGATGCGTCTGTGAGGGTGTTTCTGGAGGAGATTAGCATTTGAATTGGTAGGCTCAGTAAAAAAGATATATCTTCACCAGTGGGAGTGAACGTCATTCAATCCATTCAATGCCTGAGTAGAACAAAGGGCAAAAGAATGATGAATCTCTCTCTCTCTCTCCCTTTGTTTCTCTTCTTCAACTGGGAAGAAAGGGAAGGAGGGGAAGAGAGAGAGAATTCTCCTTCTGCCCTTGGATCTCAGAGCTCTTGGGCTTTTATACTCTAGGACTTAATACTGGACTTATACTTAATCTTCCCTCCCTCTCAAGTTCTCAGGCCTTCAAACTTCAAATCACACCACTAGCTTTTCTGGCTTTCCAGCTTGCAAATGGCAGATGATGGGACTTAGCCTCTATAATCAAGCAAACCAATTTCCTAATTAATTAGTTAATATCCCATTGGCTATGTTTCTCTGGAGAACCCTAATACAATTTGCAAAAGGAAACCTAGGACATCTGGAGGAAGACAGAACACAATAGTTTGAACACCTCTATTTAGACAAATGTACTGAATACCTATTTGATTGTACTCAGAAGCCTCCAAAACTACAATGCTATTGCTTTTACTATATGGATTTAACATTAAGTCTATTATAATAGCTAAAGTTTGTGTTTACTCTATCAGAGTTGGGCATGTTTTCCTTCACAGGGCTCTTTGCAGGAGGATCATAATTCAAATCAGCAGGTGGCTTGGGAGGAACTGGGAATAGTCTCCTTCTGTCACCTTCGCAGAGGACAAGAGACAAGGAAAAGGAATTGGTTGTGTTTGATACACCCTAATTTGCACCTGTTGCTACCGTCCCACATTTTGGAAAATAGATTGCTATATCGATGTATGTATTATATTATGTATTAGTGACCTTAACCTATTGAAGGCCAAAGGGAAAAGCTGTGTTCCTTCAGAGAGCCCCAGAAAATAAACCTTGGAGCATAATTCTATTAGTAGTATTTTTCTCATCCCTGAAGTTCTCTTCCACCATCTCCAAATATCACGTAGAACCCTGTCAAAAGGCACAGCCCTATTTTTACCTTTACTGCAGGGAGTTGAGGACCGGTTCTGGATCCCTACTTCTTTGCAAGCAAGAACAGCAGCTTCAGAGGGAGCTTTCTTGAGCCAGTTGAAAGGCAACCAGTAGCCAGGAGTGGCTCATGGAAAGAAGAGATCAGTGTTCCCGGAGCCAGAGGAGGCAGGCAGCACCTAGGACGACGTGTGGCATGGGCCAGAATTCCCACAGGAACACTCGGACTCACCTGAGCCACTGCGACAGGTAATTCAAAGGAAAGACGGCCACACACATGGGAGCATGCTGAGACATTTGGGTTCCTCAAAGGAAAGGAGATGATGGTCATGCACTACTTCAATTTGCTGTTTTGAGACTCATCAAAGCAACTTCATCGTTCTCACAGCCTGATTTCACAAGGCATCCTATAATAACATTGAACTTACAAAATACATTTGTCCTAGGAAAATAATGCTTGTATCCATTTATTTTGATTTTTGAAGACTCCTTGTAAAAATTGCACTGATTAAAAAACGATTGCTGTTGTCTGCAACTGTGGTTTTTCACCACCTAGCATCTATATTTTCTGATTCCAGAAGCAGCACTTCATTTTCCCTTGCAGGTGAGTCCTCTCCCCTTCTCAGGCACGCAGTTTATATGAAAAAGTTCCCAGAGGAAATCAGAGCATTCCCCGTCAGTACACCGCTCGCTGGCCATGGTGACTGCTGTCCTGTTAGTATTCTCCAATCTGGAGCAGAAATCCAACCACTTGTAGTAGTTTCTCTCTGTTTTAATTTTCTGCACGGCAGTTATCATTATATGATGTCTTCTCTACTTACCTCATATGCATTTTGAATGGGGTCAATGCCACGCCAGAACCACAGGTGGCTACTCAGGTCATTCCACAGCTCTGGGCTTGGTAAGACACAAACTAGCGGTTGTCTCACCTACAAGGGGAGGGAGGGAGAATAGGTCTATTTTGGTTGATGAAAATGATCTGGAATTATTATCTGTGTATGGATGCACAATTCTGTGAATAGACTAAAGACCACTGCAATATGTATTTTAAATGTGTAAGCTTGATGGTATGTGAATTGTATCTCCATAAAACTAACATTTAAAAAAATAGATTAGGGGTTCAAGGAAGACTTCCTTAAAAAGATACCTACAATCAATCTTAATATGGAAAAACATTATTATTATAAATCAGTGTACATTTAGTCAAAAGTTTTCTAAGTAAGTTTACAAGGCATTTAAGTTAAATATTCCTGAAATTCAGAATATTAGTGTATACATACTTCCAAAGCTTGCATTCTCAGTGGGGACACACTGGCAAGAAAGAGGAAAAAAATTGGTTTCTTAGCATTTGGTGTGTTCCTGCTCCATCAGCCTTTTTACCTATATACTATATTTTTATTTAAATTTCACACCATCCTCATTTTTTTTTTTTTAAGATAGAGTCTCACTCCATTGCCCTGGGTAGAGTGCCATGGCATCATAGTTCACACCAACCTCCAACTCTTGGGCTCAAGCGATCCTCTTGCCTCAGTGTTTCTGTTTTTAGTAGAAACAGGCTCTCACTTTTGCTGAGGCTGGTCTCGAACTTGTGAGCTCAAGCTATCCACCTGCCTCAAACTCCTAGAATGCTAGGATTACAGGCGTGAGCCACCATGCCTGGTCAAAATCCTCATTTTTGAAATCTAAGAATATGAAACTCAGAAAGCTTGGTTGTGTTTTCAAAGACCACTCAGCTGAAATCTGAACCAGGAGCTGCCACATAGTATCAGGTATCATGAGTCCTGGGTTTATGATTTCTCTTACCTGGCTTCAGCCTGCACCTAGTAATTGATTGCTACACAAATCCTTTTCCTCGGACATCAGGTTGACTATAGCAGAGCCTTAACTGTACTAGTGAGTTATATGTGGACTTCAGTAAAATCAGCCCAACCCATTCCAGAACATAATGTACCAAACCCTGACACGTGGATACACTTGGTCCCACCCCTGTACAAATGGCTTATATCTTCTCAAATGCAATGATTTGTCCTTGTTAAGGCTAGTCTTTGTGTTTCCAGCAGAGACATCATGTGTTCAGACTCTGATCCCATTTCAGTTGTGAGTCAAGGGATCCTGGTTGGTGTTCAGTACCCTAACCAGTAACCAAAATAAATACCCTGGAAGCCAGAATCCTAAGGTTGTCTCCCACTCTGGAGGTTGTGAGGTTTCCGTTGTCAGTGTACGTTTCCCTTTCAAGACAAGGCAAGCAATGTATGTGCTAAGTAGGAATGTTACATGATCCTCCTCACCCCCCACTGGTGCTAAAAGAAAAATATGAGTCAAATATAAGAGGGAAAAAATGGCGCCAGAAAGAAAGAAGAGCCAAACTAAATTTGGCATTTCACCTTTCATTTCCCCCCAAATGCCGCCTAGCCACAATCCCAACTCCGTGTCAGATGTTTAAAATGTTTTCCTTGTTCCTTCCCCCAGCCCAGCTCCAAATCCCAGAAAGAAAGGGAGGAAATCAATGCCATACAGATGTGTTTATCCCCTCTTGCCTGGATAAAAGGCTCCTTTCAAGTACGGTGCATATCTTCCGGGCTGAATCTCTGCACGCTCAGGAATGCCACATGGCAGCTAGGTCAAGACTGCTCCTTCGCTGTCCTTTTCATGTCAAACACAAGCTTTTGTTCTCTGATGCTAAGGTTGACAGATGTGTTCTTAGGCAGCCACACACTGAAAACACATGGCAGAATGAAGCCCTGGGCTCCTGGACCAGCGCACGGCCAGTGACGTCGAGGAGGCCGTTCCACAATCCCCCGAGAGGCTCCAGGATCCCACTGGGGTGGGAGAGAGGGAAGTGAGTAGGAATTGGGGGGAGACCTCATCTCTTCCTGGACCTGCTCTGTTTGGGGGAGCCTGCCTTACGATACGAAGTTTGGGTGAGGCTTGCCAAACCTCATGTTACTCAACTCTCTGTGCTTGTGCAGGTAGAGATACTGCTGGCTTCCTTCCTTCCCTCCTTACTCCTTCCATTCTTTCTGATTTTTCTCTGTCCTTCTCTTTCCCTCCTTCTTTACTTCCCTCCTTTTTTCCTTCTTTCCTTTTTCCTTCCTTCCTTTCTTGTCCCTTTCTTTCTTTCTTTTTTCTTTATGGCTTTCTGTCAATCTTTCTTTTTATCTTCCCTTAAACACTTTTTCTTTCCTCTTTCATGTTTACTTGTCCATCTTCATCTTTGCTCTCTCCCCATATCTGTCTCTCTCATCTCCCATCTCTCATATCTCTCTTTCTTTCTTTCTCCCCTCGCCCCTCCCTCCCTCTCAGCTTCCCTCATCATAAATAATGTCTGTTGTTTTCTCCAGGCTCTGTTCTACCTTCTGTTAGTAACACCACTCTGATTTTGCTTGGAAAACCAATCCCCCTTTCTTAGTCCATCTGGGTTGGTTGGTACGAACATTCCCCCATCTTGGTCAGAGGATTCAAGCTTACCCAATCCGTATCAACCTAAAGGCCCATCAAACTCAGGATGGATTAACAAACTGTGGTATATGTATATCATTGAGTACTATGCAGTCATAAAAAAGATAGAGACTTTCCATCTTTTATGTTTACCTGGATGGAGCTGAAACACATTCTTCTTAGTAAAGTATCTCAAGAATGGGGGGCAAAAGTATCCAGTGTACTCAATACAAATATGAAACCAATATATAAACAAGTATATGTCCACATGAAAGAAAAAACACAAATATAATCTAGCAAAGAGTAGGGGGATGGGGTAGGAGGGAGGGCAATTGGCAGAATCTCACCTAGAAAAGAAGGGAAGGGAAAGGAAGGGAAGGGAAGGGAAGGGAAAGGAAAGGAAGGGAAGGGAAGGGAAGGGAAGGGAAGGGAAGGGAAGGGAAGGGAAGGGAAGGGAAGGGAAAGGAAAGGATGGGGGAAAGGAAGGGAAAAGAAAAGAGAGAAAGAGAGACAAAGGAAGGAAGGAAGGGAGGAAAGGAGGGAGGAAGAAAGGGAGAGGGAGAGGAAGAGATAGAGAGAGAGAGAGAGAGAGAAAAGAAAGAAATTTGTGTACTTACCAACCATCACACAGGCGTCTATGGCACAGCCACCATTAAATGCACAGTCCTGACTTCTGTACTGCACCAACCTGTATTTCTATTTGAGGAGGAGAGTATACAAACTAGGAGTTCAGCCTGTGAGTTCTGGAATCACACAGTCTTGGGTTCTAATCTTGGCCATGTCACATTTATACCATGTGACATTATCCTAACTGTAGTTGACCTTTCCTGAGGCACACATGGGCACAGTCGTAGTACCTGTGGGGAGAAGCAAAGGAGGTGATGGGCAGAAACAATCAGCTGGGAGCTGGGCCCACAGTGACTCCCTGGCAGCCACCATTGTGTCAGCCTCTGCCCTCTGAACCAACATATTCTAAACAAGGAGACAGGCCTCAGAGAAGAGGGATAGTTAATCAGCACATAAAACACAAGCATTTAGGCCTGGCGCAGTGGCTCATGCCTATGATCCCATCACTCTGGGAGGCCAAGACAGGTGGATTACCCAAGCTCAGGAGTTCAAGACCAGTCTCAGCAAGAGCGAGACTCTGTCTCTACTAAAAATAGAAAAAACTAACCAGTCCTTGTGGCAGGTGTGTGTAGTCCCAGCTACTCAGGAGGCTGAGGCAAGAGGATGGCTTGAGTCCAGGAGTTTGAGGTTGCTGTGAGTTATGATGACACCATGGCACTCTACCAAAGGCAGTGAGATTCTGTCTCCAAAAAAAGGAAAAGAGAAAAAGAAAAAAGAAAACACAAGCATTTCCCCCATTTCAAGCTCACAGTGATGAATATAACCCAGGGATCATAGCATAGCTTGGAAAAAGCATTCTAAACGGGGAGATGTAGAGCAGAGCATTGGGGTCTCCTGCCCCACCCTGTCTGGCTAAGCATTATTTAGCATGTGCCTTTACACGGCACCAAGAATGGTAGTATCAGCTGCCAGTCTTCCCTCCAAAATCAGAAATTCCTCATCTCCAAGTGTTAGGATTTCCAGGCTGAAAAGGAAAGGCAGGTAGATCCCAAGCCCTGGGCACTGGGAGAAAGTGAAATCCCTCTCCCTCCCCCACCCAGGCCCCTTTCCCTGCCACACAGCCTCACCCTGCCCCACGAGGCCTCACCTCTCCAAGCAGCCAGCCTTTGGTTAGGGTTGCTGTACATGAAGAAAGGCTGTTACAGGCAACCCCAAATCCTACAGTATCAGGGACAGATGGAATCCTCAGCACTCCCAGCCTCTTACAGATTTCAGAATGCTTACAATATGCAAGTCAGCTGGGGAGGAGTTACTGTTTGAAATAGAGAGTCAAGACCAGCCATTGTGCCTCCAGCTATCAAATCCACTCTCTTTTCAGAACAGAGGAGTGGGAACATAGTTAATGAGACAAGCATGGCGTTGAGGGCAGGGTGGCTTTGGGTTCCAACCTGACTCTTCAGTCACTGGGAAGGTCACTTTAGGTAACCTATAAGACTTAAAAAAAAAAAAAAAATAGAATAGCTTCACTGAGATATAATTCACATGTCATACCATTCACCCATTAAGAGTATATAATCCAATGGTTTTCAGTATGTCCACAGTCTTGTACAATTATCACAATCAATTTTAGAGCATTTTCATCATCCAAGAAAGAAAATCCATAATCACTAGCAGTCCTTCCCAATTTCTCTGCCCTTTTGCAACCCTGGGTGCCTTCTAGTACCTTCGTCAACACTGTGAGAAAGCATCCCAAGTCTGCTGGTCCTTGTCTGCTGGTCCAAGAAGGGTCTGCTGGTCCAAGAAAGGTCAAGGACATCTGGAGCAAAGCAGTCATCCCGCCCAGCCTCTGTAAATAGCCCTTGGCCAAAAGCCAGCTGTGTGAGCTAAAAAAGTGTTTATTGTGTGTCCCTGAGGCTGCTGCTTGTTTGTTATGCAGCGTGATTGTGGCAATAGCTAGCTAACAGCAAGTCGTGAAGGAATGATTTATGAATGAAGGAATCAAAGGGCATCTGAACTGAGTCACAAAAGATATGTGGGAATGAGCCACACTGGGCAAGGGGGCATTCCAGGTGTTAGGAGGAAGAGAGCAAAGACTCAGAGGTACAAGACAGGAAGGCAAGGCTGAGGAATGACAGGTGGCGAGCAGGGAGATCAGAGCATGACTGCTGGGAAGACCTAAAGCTTGAATGACCTAGTTATTAGGTAAAATCGTGGAAGGCCCTCTGCAGTCCCCTTTTATAAAGATATTCTTCTTGCTCATGAGGTCTCCACTCTCATGATCTAATCACTTCGCAGAGGACCCCCACCTCCAAATACCATCAAGTTGGAAATTAGGTTTCAATATACGTTGGGACACAAACTTTTGGGTTATAGGGAGTGGGGAGGTCATGACACATGGGTTGTGCAGAATGTTACATGGAGACTCAGCTGTTCAAGTAAACAGCAACCTGGCCAGAGTTTTATTCGTCAGAGGAGGACAGGCCCTGTAGCCAAATGGCCTGAGGTCAGGTGGCAGCTGAAGTCATTACTAGCTTGCTGTGCAACTTGGGGCTAGCTGATTAATCTCTCTTTACCTCAGTTTCTTTATCTATAAATAGAGGTGACAAAGGTACCTACTTCACAGGATTGTTGTAAAGACTTAATGAATTAATAGCAGCTAAGTGCTCAGACCCATGCCTGGTATCCTCCTCTCTAAACTGTTCACTGTTCTCTCTCTCTCTCTTCTCCTTCTTTTAAATCACTCAACAACTGTTTATTGAGCCCCTACTGCATACAGGCACTCTGCTGGGGACGGCAGTCCCTGTGGCCTGCCCTCAGGAAGCACACAGACTGGAAAGGAGGCTATGAGTAGGGGGTGGGGAGCCTCTGGGGCTCCCAGGGGAGCGCCCACTCAGACACTAAGCTCTCATTAGGCATTTCCATTAGATTGAAAAAAACCTGGTCTTGTTTACCCTTTCTATTACATTCCTCAGTGGCTCCCAGTCACCTGCAGGTTTATTCAAACCCCCTAAACTGGCTTGTACAACCCCCTGTGACTAGGAGATTGGACCTGTTCTCTTCTTGGCCTCACGGGCTGCCATGGTCCTCCCGCTCAGCCCTGTTATTTCTTCCCTGAAGTGCTTCTTTATATCCCACAACAGGTCCCACTGGGTGTCACCTCCAAGTTTTTGCAGAGGTGTCCCCTGTTCTGTGTCATTTGTCCTTACAGCACGTCTTCCCCCACCTTGGGGGAAGATACTGGAACCAGCATTTTTAGTACCTCGCTCTTCCCTCACTGGTGGCATTTATCATCCTGTTTGATATCTGCTGGTTTCCTTACTTATTTCCCCCGCTGATTTTCAGCCTCTTGACCTTGGCGATGAGATCTGTCTTGCCCACTCTTGCGATCAAAGCCCTGGCGCAAACAGTGCCTGCACCAGAGCCAAGTCCCATTCACATCTGTGGCGATGGATTGAGTGGGCTCGACGCTCCCAAAGAGTCCTGGGTTTCAGCATCATCTAACCTGTTCCTGAAATAGACCGAATCCCTATCTTCCTTCTTACATGTCTTAAAAGTACCATAACTCAAAATAGAGTTTGACAGCAGTGGCTCCTACATGGAAGAAAACAACATCTTTCTAGAGAAATCCACCCATTGTCAGTAGCATGAGCCAGGAGCTCATGAAATCTCCATAAGGACCCTAGGAGATGTTGTTTGCCATTCGACAGCCAGAAAACAGAGCCCCCAAAGAGCAGAGGAGCTGCCCAAGTCTCACTGCTAGTTACGTGGCAGAGCCAGGGTGCAACCTAGGCCCAAACCCGGAGCTTCTCATTTCCGTGTCTCTAACTTGGGGTGAATGGCCATGCCCACAGGACACCCTCGGGGAAGGTAGAGCTTCAATGAGAAAACTGCCTCATTATCTGGACCTTTAAAACTATTTTGAGACTAACTCCCCGAAGAGTTTTCTTTAAAGACAGGGAGGAGAGCACATAGTAAACTGGTAGGGTCTCTGCAAGTCACATTTCTGCCATTCTTGCTTTGGGGGTTGGTGAAGTCCCCAGCGACCTGTAGCGGATCCTGTGCATTCCAGCAAGTGTGTAATGAAAACAGCCTGGTCTCTCTACGTGGGTCCAAAAGAGTGTGGGGCTCTCTCAAAAATCAAGTTATGTTATTTCTCAGCCACTCCCAGAAAGCCAAATCAGGCCGTCTCCGGAAAAAGTGAGGGGCCACCATGGTGGGCGCCCTTCCTTTGGGCTGGATTCCCATCCCACGAAACTCCATGTGAGATGCCCTTGGGAATCGTTCATTGTTTGGAATTTAAACATCTCATACTTTTTCTAGATGTGGAGAAAGTATTTTTTAGGTATGCCAAGAATTAACCATCAAGGGCATCTATTTAACTGTATTTGAAACAGAAGCTAATGTTGTTAGCGCACCAGCTACGTTTGCGGATAGCATGAGGGCAGAGGGGGGTAAATTATAAAAAATAGGTAAGACTAGAACCCACTTCTAGCAGACTCACCAGGGAACAAAAGTGCTAAAATGGCCATTGTTACACTACATTTGTCTTTGTGTTCGTAGGCAAGAAATCTGACTTTCTGTCTACATCCATTGTGTCCTTGGGACATCTTTGATCTCCCAACTCAGCAAGAATCCCAAAGGGAAGCTAAGCAGTGTTTTCGATTATTATCTTTAAAGTCTAAAATTCCTTAGGTGAAATTCAGTATGAAACGCATCCATGCAATGGGGAAGGTGAGTGGCTATGTCAACATCTGGGTCTTATTAAGGCACAGCTATTTTCACTAGGCAGTGAACTGGAGAAACCAAATTCCTTGATAAAGCTCAAAATTTCCAGGAACTGCTTGTAAAAGGCATTTCTTCTGTCTGGTTATTTTTCATTACACACAGCCCTGTGAGTTCCTGGCCAGCCAAGCCGTCGGGATAAAAGGCATTATCTGTTTGTCGAATTGTCTCTAAAGCCTTAATGCTCCGGTTCACTGTTCGGTTTTGACCTTTGTAGAGCACTGCGCAACTTACAACGCCTTCGTGTGCACCTCTTGCCTTTTGATCTCCACGGCAGCCCTGAGAGGGGCAGACACACGTGCTTACCTTCATTTACAGTTGAAGAAACTGAGGCCAGCAGAGACCCTGTGTCTTGGGTAAAGCTGATAGGACAGTGCCTCTCGCCTTCCAAGGAGCAGGTGAATCATCTGGGGATCTGGATAAAAGGACAATTTGTACCTAGTAGGTCTGGGGGGAATCTAGGTCCTGCATTTGTAGCAGCTCCCCAGTGACACAAATGCTGCTGGTCCATGGATCACAACTTAAGTACCAAGGAAATCAAAGGCAGGTTTAGGACCCAAATGGAATCTTGGGTTTCCAAGTCTATTATACTAAATCGCATTGCCTATGTAAGGATTAAGGTGTAAGTTCTACAGAGCCTGATTGTAGGTCTGTAGAACTTATATCTTAAGGTCTGCCTGGGTTCAGATCCCACCTCTGGCCCTGTTAGCCTTGCCCAGCTATGGCCGAGGCTGGGTTTGAACCCACCACCTCCGGTATATGGGGCCGGCGCCCTACTCCTTTGAGCCACAGGTGCCGCCCCTTCATGCATCCTTTTATCGCCTGAAAAAAAAGGAGAAATAGTAATGAGACTCGGAAGATTGTTTCTGAGAATTAAAGGAAATAATGCCTCAAAACAGAACAGCACCTGACACATAGTAGGACCTTAGTAAATGTCACCTACTTTTATTATTTACTCACCTGGTTGCATTCAAACCCCCTAACTATCAAGAGTCCTTTCCAGAGCCTCGGGTTGCTAATCTGCAACATGAGAACAATAAAATTTAACTTCTAGATACCCCAGAAAATTAAAAATAGAATTACTATATGATCCAACAATCCCACTTCTGGATGTATATATATATATATATATATATATATCCAGAGGAAATTAAATCAGTAGGCTAAAGAGATAGCTGCCCTCCTATGTCTATTGCAGCATTATTTACAAAAGCTAAAATATGGAAGCAACTGAGGTGACCGTCCTCAGATGGACAATAGAGAAAATGTGGGATATAGACATAATGGAATACTATTTGGCCCTAAAAAAGGAGAAAAGTCTGTCATTTGTGACAACATAGACAAACCCGAAGACATGCTACGCAAAGTAAGTCTGACATAGAAAGACAAATATTGCGCGGTGCCACTTAGATGTAAAATCTTAAAAAGTCAAACTTATAGAAGTAGCAAGGCTCAGCGCCTGTAGCACAGGGTTACAGCACCAGCCACATACACGGAGGCTGGTGGGTTCAAACCTAGCCCAGGCCAGCTAAACAACAATGACAACTGCAACAACAACAACAACAAAATAAATAAATAAATAAATAAGCCAGGCATTGTAGCAGGCACTTGTAGTCCCAGTTACTTGGGAGGCTGAGGCAAGAGAATCGCTTAAGCCCAAGAGTTTGAGGTTGCTGTGAGCTGTGATGCCACAGCACTCTACCAAGGGCAACAAAGTGACACTCTGTCTCAAAAAAAAAAAAGAAGTAGCAAGTAGGATGATGGTTACAGATGCTGGGGGAAGAGGGGGACGAGGTAGATGGACATGTTTGTCAAAAGTCATAAAATTTCAGTTAAACAGGAGGAATAAGCATTAGTGATCTTTTGCATAGAATTATGACTATATTTCAAAATTACTGAAAGAATAGATTTTAAATGTTTTCACCACAAAAAAAGTTATGTGACATGATGAATTCATTAATCAGCTAACTTAATCATTTCACAATGTACACATATATCAAAATAATTACATTGTGCTGTGCCCTGTAAGTATATAACATAACAATTATTATTTGTCAATCAAAAATAAAATTTAAAAAATTAGCTTTTAGAGTCCTTGTGAAGAACAAAAAAATATATAATGAAAGTGAAGTTGTTTATAATGAGTTATGCCACACACAAAAATAATTATGGTATGAAGCCTGCTCAAGCTCTTCAAAGCCAGGGGACTTTGCAGTGTCACTCACAGGGCAGATTTGTGAGGTTCACTGAGCTTGCTAGAGATGTGCTGCCACCACCTCCCCAAGGACCTGCAGTTCCTTGAACAGTCCTATGCCTCTTAACAATCATCATGCTTAACACAATACCTGGTGCAAGAGTAAGTGCTTAATAAAAGTGTTTTGGTTAATAGATTTGAAATAGCTGCCATTTCCCCAAATCTACAAATGGGTCCAAGGGAAAAAGGGGCTTTCATTTGGCCAATCCTCTTGGTGACAAAAATGCCATTAAGATTTTATTCCTTTTTTTTTTTTAGACAGAGCCTCATTCTGTCACTCTATGTAGATGCAGTGACATTATCATATTTCACAACAACCTCAAACTCCTGGGTTCAACCCCATCCTCCTGCATCAGCCCCCTGAGTAGCTGTGCCTACAAGTGTCCTCTACAAGGCCCAGCTAGTTTTTCTCTTTTTAGTAAAGACAGGGTCTTGCTCCTACTCAGGCTGACCTCGAGCCCCAAGCTCAAGCCTCAGCCCCCCAGAGTGTTAGAATTATAGGCATGAGGCACAACAACAGCCAAAGGCTTTATTCTTTAAAACTAATAAAGTCCTTTGGATTTTTTCATAGCATAGCTATAGCTATAAAAATTCCCAACATAATCTCAGATTCTCCAGACACAAAATGGAAAAAGAATCTTCCTGTTGCCCTTTACAGATTCACTTTTTCTCTTTTCCTTCATCGGCACTTTGATATTAACTCAAAGGAAGGAAAGAATCTGCTGACTGTGTTTTCTTCAAATGGAAATTGCAAACAGTAAAAGAGGATAGGAAGAAAGACTGTCAACCAGGTAGAAACACAAGCACCATCAAAATTCTATAACAATCAGGAATCTTCAGCAGATGAGCCCTTGGTAAACTCAGGAGGTCCACAACCAAGATGGGATGTTTGAGATGTAGCTTCTACTGTATTACAAATCTGACGTCCTGGCACAAAAACAACGGATCCTGCTATATATAACCGAGTATTAATCATTTGCTGTAATGTAGGAGCCGATGCTTTTATGCGTGCTTTGGACAATTGCTAACTGTGCCAGATTAACAAAGTCTCACTACGTCACCCTCTGTAGAATGCCGTGGCCTCTACAGACTCTGACTCTGACTCTTGGGCTTAAGCGATTCTCTTGACTCAGCCTCCCAAGTAGCTGGGACTATAGGTGCCCACCACAATGTCCAGCTATTTTTTGTTGCAGTTGTCATTGTTGCTTAGCTGGCCCGAGTCGGATTCGAACCCGCCAGCCTAGATGTATGTGGCTGGCGCCATAATCACTGTGCTACTGGCACCAAGCCAAAAAATATGGAATGCTTCACAAATTTCCATGTCATCCTTGCACAAGGGCCAAGCTAATCTTCCCTGTATCGTGCAGTTTTCTTAAAAATAATTCTAAGGTGAGGGTAGTAGGCAATGTCGTAAATGAAGTAGGACTGATTGTGTATTCACAATTGCTGAAGCTGAATGATAGGGACATCAGATTGATTTTACTATTTGATTGATGCTTGATTATTTTTAAATGCCATGATAAAGATTTTAAAAATAAAAAATATATACCTATACCTTGTACATGTATACAAGTAAATATATATTTATATATACAACATATACATTTGTATATATAATAGCATATACACATACATATATACACTCTATATAATTATTATCTAAGATAAATATAAATAATAGATTTAATGTAAGTTTAATGTGGGAAAATCCTTTTACCTTTCTTTTTAAAAGACCTAAATATATGAAAGAGGTAGATTTATGAAATATAAGACTCTAAAATTTTTAATGTCAATTTACTTCAAATGATCATAGATGATACTTAATTCCAAGCAAAATTCTATAAGTAATTTTTTTTATATACTATTTTAGTCCAAAAAAGTACATGAAAGACCAGTAGACCAGGAACAGACTAGAACAATAAAGTGGGGAACTTTTCCTACCTAATTATAATATTTATTGAACTATCTGATACCAAAACTATAGTGATTAAAATATTGGCACAGGGACAGACAAATTGGCCCACAGAATAGTACAGAAATCACGAAACAGACCCACATTTACAGGAAGAGAAGTTGCATTGTTGATTAGAGAGGAAAGAACCAACTACTCATTAAGTGGTACCAGGATAATTGGTTATTCATATACAACAAAATTGTATCCCTCCCTCACAATCACACAGAAAAACAAATTTCATAGATTAAAGACTTAAATGTGAAAAGGAAGACTTTGTGAATTTTTGCAAGAAAATACTATATATAAACCAGTGTAATGTCTTGTCCCAGCTACTTGGGAAACTGAAGTGAGAGGATCCCTTGAGCCCAGGAGTTCAAGCCCAACTTGGGAACCATCGTGAGACTTATGTCTCTAAAACTAATTAAATAAAAAATAAATAAATAAATTTTAGAAAAGAAAATTTAGAAAACGATGTGATCAAAAGTAGGGAAGAACTTCCTAAATAATATGCAAAACATAAAAGTAAATTCAACTTTATTAAGAACTTCCAAGAAAATAAAATGACAATCTATAATTTAGCAGAAAATAATGGCAACTGAAAAAGATTATTTGGAATGAATAAAAACCATCAAACCAATAAGAAAAAAGACAACAATCACAGTAGGAAATAAGAATAAAAGCCATGAACAAGCATTTCACTGAAGTGGAAATTATCATGGCCAATAAACACATGGGTGGATTCTAAAGCACATAAGCTGTCAGAAAAATTGAAATAAATAAGTTACTATTTCACACCAGTAAGACCTCTGAATGACTTCTGTTTTGGAGAAAAATCTTACAAACAGACATCTGAAACACAGACAAGAAAGTGTATTTTTCACAACAGAAAAAATTTTCTAGAAAACAATACAAATACAACCATATGAGTCAGCATTCTCCAGAGAGACAGAACCAGTAAGATATGTTTATATGGAGAGAGAGATTTATTTTAAGGATTTGGCTCATGTGACTGTGGGGGCCGGCAAGTCCAAAATCTGCAGTATGAGCCCACACAGGCTGGAGATCCAGAAGAGCCAATGCTGCAAGTTGGAGGCCAAAGGTCATTTGCTAATAGAATTCCCTGTTTTGTTCTATTCGGTCTTTTTGGTGGTGGCTGTTGTTCTATTCGGGCCTTCAACTGATGGATGAGTCCCACCCACATTACAGAGAGCAACATGCTTAACTCAAAGTCCACCAATTTAAATGTTAATCTCATGCAAAAAAACACCCACACAGAAACTTCTAGAATAGTATTTGGCTACATATCTAGACATCATAACCCTGCCAAGTAGACACACAGAATTACCCATCACAAAAATCTTTCTCATCTTAGTGAAAGATATCATCCCAGTGGGCTCTGTTTGATCCCACCACATCTCAGCTGGGTGACTTTATTTACTCAAACTGTTCAAGCCTAGGAACTAGGCTTACCTTACCGAGGATGTTGTGAAAAATCACACGAGATAACACAAGTAAAGTGTGGTTCACTGTCTTCCGTTTAATTAACGCTTGACACATGGTAGCTGTTACCATTCTAACTGCAATTCACTCTAGAGAATCTAAGGCACAGAGCAAATCTGGGCATCCTAGTACCCCTGTGCGAGGACTGAAAGTCTCAAGGGCAGAAATGTTCATCCCTCTGTTCTCCCTCTTGTATCTTGCTCCAAAGTCAGGAGCAGTATTGAATGGAGACAGAAAACGTGGATTTTCCAAGTAGCATGATACGAGAAGATGCTTGTTCTCAAATGGTGGCCCCGCTTACTGTGTTACAGCTTCACTGTTTCTCTGTTTGTTTATTACATCTTAGCCTTGATAATTTTTGAAGTAGCCTTACTTCAAAGGGTTGCAGATGATCACTTATATCATATCTGATGTGTGTTAGACTTTTAGAGGGTTAGAAATCTAACCACTTAGAAAGAGGGTTGAGATGATCACTTGTATGATATCTGATGTGTGTTAGACTTTTGCTGCATTATAAGAAAGGGGCTTTATCACCATCAGTCTGGGAACAGGCAACAGCAATACACCCTCCCTGTTAAGCCACCGAAACATTAGGGCTTGTGTATTATGCAGCATAGCTTAGCCTAACTTAGCTAATAATATACTCACAAATAAGTTATTTATTCATATATTCTTTTGCATATAGGTATTAGCACACATTCAAATATTTTTAAGAATGAATGGGTGGGAAGAGAGTGAAGGTAACAAATACAGATCTCTTTAAAGAAACGGTTCTCTAAAAAGAGCCAGAGAAATGATATGGTAGCTGAAGAGGGGAGAAGAGGAAAGAGGGTGTCTTTTTAAAACTAGAAGTGTGTTGGTTCCTGATAAGAATGAAGAGAGAGAGAGAAAATGGATAAAATGCAGGAAAGAACAAAATCACAGGAGAAGGATCCTTGGCAGAGGTGGGGGGCTGCAGAGTAGAACTCCAGTCATGGTCACTTAAGGATGAGGATTCATCCTGAGAAAGCTGTCATTAGGTGATTCTGCAGTCGTGTGAACAGCACAGTGCTACCCACACCGACCTCCTACCCCCACAGGCTGTATGGTGGAGCTACTACTCCTTGGCTACACACCTCACCGCATGTGACTGCTGAATACTACAGGTGACTGTAACACAGTGGTAAGTATTTATGTGTCTAAACATATCTAAACATAGAAAAGAGATGGTAAAAAATACAGTACAAAATATTTTAAAGGATGGCACGCCTATACAGGGCACTTTCCATCAAGGGAGCTTGCAGGCCTGGGAGTTGCTCTGGATGAGTCAGTGAGTGAGTGCAGGTGAATGTCCACTGCTCCAGACTTCATAAACACTGCACACTGGGGCTACACTAAAATTTAAACATTTTTTTCTTCAGTAATAAATCTACCTTAACTTACTGTAACATTTTTGCTTGATAACATTTTTTTTACTGTCTCTAACTCTTTGATCCTTCTGTAAGGACACTTAGATTTCAACACATAGGGCAGCTATACAAGAATATTTTATTTCTTTCTTTATATCCTTGCTGGATAAGTGTTTTCTCCTACTTTTAAAAGTTTTTATTTTTTTATTCTTTTTTTCCCCTTAACTTTTTTGGTTCAAAACTGAGACGCAAACACACACATCAATCTACATGTACACAGGAGTAGGGGTATCAAACTTTGACTAGGCAGTAGGAATTTCTGAGCTTCATCACAGTCTTACAGGACCACCACCAGGTGCACAGTCTGCCATTGATAGAAACGTCATTACACGGCACACAATGACTGTAATCTAAACTGAAGTACCCCTTAGTACATCTTGGGTTTGGTCCTTGGGTTTATACAGAACAGGCCAAACACACACAACCACCCCGCTCAGAAAAACCAAGAAGTGCCTTAGACAACTGCGGCCATATCCTATTCTCAAAGAGAGGACAGACCTGGTGCATGCTAGGAAATTTACTGCTCAGAGTAACCTTGCTCAAGGGGGAAAGGGGCCTATGTCAGGAAAAGAGTTGTTTATGCTCCCTGGCAGCACAAGGTGGTTTATTTATTTTTTTTTTATTATTATTATTTTTTTTTTTTTTGATGTTGTCTAGTTTCAGGCTCAACCTCAGTGCAAAGATTTCTTCACACGCAGGATAACACCAGGCACAAACCGAGCCACGAGACAGGCCATTGATGAAAGCAGTTTATCTTCTATGCCTGCCCACCTCCCTGGAGCACCGTCCCATTCATTCTCTTGGTGTCAGCTGGTAACAAGGTGTTAGTGGATCAACTGCCTTGTTCTCAGGTAAGAATTTAAGGTATTACACCCGGTGAGGAAGCAGGGAAAGAGACAACTTTGGATCACAGAGGGAAAGGAATGGAAGGCCACTGTAAGTGCCTGGGTCTGAGCTCTGATTCTGCTCCCCGTAAAACTGTGGTGATGAATAAGCTGCTTAATTTCTCTAGGGATAGTGGCGTCCAAGCTCCCACCTTTATTAAGTCAAAGATCTAAGACACATCAGACATCCCGTGTACACACTCCACGTGGCAAAATGTGGTACTTACTGCCATCCCTCCTAGACTGGGACTGTCACTACTGTTACCATCACCATCACTTAGAGTTAGAGGCCCCTCCCCGGTATTCCCAAAGCCTATGACACAGATTTTTTTATACTGTTCTATAATAACAAGAACAGGGACGAGGACGTGTTCTATGAATTTCCTGCACCTGCCGGGTGCCAGGGACAGCATCTGGCACATAGAAAGTACTAAATTGCCATCAGTGGAGCACACTACTGCACTACAAATAGTAATAGCTAACAATCATGGACATTATATTGCTTGAGCCTCACAATGAGCCTAGGAAGGGGTATTACTACCCTTACTTTAAGGACATAGAATCTGAAGCTAGGCGATTTACTCAAGGTCACACAATTAGTGCTGAGCCAGTATGTGCTAAAAAATAACCACAGCTGACTCCAGGGCCATTGCAACTAGTTACTATATTACACTTTGCCCCAGCTTGGCCTCAGATTTCTAGCTGTGAGATGGGATCCACAAGAGGAAAGTGTTCATATCATGGGAGCCTTGAAATCCTGGGAACGTGGACTACCCAAGACTTTCTTGGCAGCTTAGCTACTTGAAGTTGGGCTGTGCCTCTGAACCTCGCCCCAGCCCCCTTGAAAAATATCCCTAGTTCTCAGGGGACATTTTAAACTCTAAGTTAAAGTTTGATTGTTTGCACTTGTTTCTAATGAGCTTCCTATCTTAGAAGGGGAAACAAAGGCTGTCTAGTAAATACAGTCGATTCGTAAGGCCTGAAGTATCCCAAACTCCTAAGAGAGGAAAGCAAATTGTGAGCAAGGGTGTGCAGACTCACGCGGGGCAGTATAATAGGAGGAAGCTCTCAAGGAGGCGGCGTATTTCAGAGGAAGGCAGCATCTCCTGCCACGAAGCTGGGCTCCCTTCCCCTGGCCTTGGCTTAGCTGCTAGAAACACACCACAACAGGACAGCGTGTGACAATCAGTGGTGACACTTTCAAAACATCCTCTCCACATTCCATCACTGCTGGGGATTGGGGAGGGGAGGGGGGTGTCTCATTCCAGCATTGCTAGGGGTGGGGGTAGGGGAGTGTCTACAAGAAATACCTGGTTTGTTAAGAAATCTCTATTCCTTTAAGCCAAGAAATGCTACCAAGGCTCCACAATGGCCTGGCACCCACCCAGCTCTGCTCTCTGAGCAGGACTCCTGAAAGACCATGTCCTCTGATGCCCTGTTTGTTCAATGGCCCTACTGCCACGGCTTATTAGCATGTATTATGTGTCGATCGGGCGCCATGCATGGTCATAAGTTGTCTCAACTGCTATCACAACACAATCAACCAAGTGGCATGTGTATCCCTAGTCTGTAGACAAGGTAACCAAGGGCTGGAGAAGTAAAGACTCTCCTGGGGATCATAGATCATCAATGGTGAAGCCCAGATTTCATCCCAGGCCTCACACTCCAGAGACTGTGGTCCTAACCACTGTACAACACTACCTTCCCAAAGATGTCAGTTGAGGGCCCACCCAAGGGCCCTGCAGGTGCACAGAAGGGAAGGTTATGAGGCCTGTGCTGTTCTAATGTGGGTAGGAGAACCCCACCCACGGGAATGGACATGCAGACTTTCCCAGTCTCCCTGTGCGTCGTGGTGCGGGTTGCCATGTGTGTGGCATTTCTCCTGGGTGGGCTATAAGTGCCTTCAAAGCCGGAACTTCTGTGTGGGGTATCTTCTGTGTCACCCACACCTATCTCAGTGCCTGGCACGTAGCAGGTGGGCTGACAGTGAGTTTTTTAGAGGGCAGTGGGCACAGTTCTCATAACGAGATGATACGGCACTGTGGGCCCAGTGGATCGTTCCAGCCTGGCCCCCCATGGCCATCCCTCAGGCAGGCTGTGCCGCAGCCACACCGATGTGTCCCTCCCCACCCCGCATCCCATAGACTCACCCTATGCTTTGCATGCCTCTGTGCCTCTGCCCTCGGCATGGCAGAAGAATGCTGGCCTCTGGACTCTCCTACCTCCTTCAAGACCTGTCTCAAATGCCCCTTTCTCAGTGAGACCTCTTGGGTCCCTCCCACAGATAGAAAGGATCCCTCACTCTGAACTCCAACAGTTCCCATTTGGCCGTCCCTTTCTTTCCCTTCGTCATCTCACAGACTTATTGTGATGCTGCAGTGAGGTCTTTGTAACCCAGAGGCACTCTCCAAACTTGAGGGTTTAGGGGGACTCCAATCTCATCGGTACCATCTGAAAGTCTGCCCAAGGACTTCTCGGCCTCTTCCCCAGAGTCATGTTTATGCCTTCCCAATCAGGCACAGTGGAATCTTATTCAGAACAGGTTGAGTAAACACGAGAAAGGCCAAACATGGAGGGATCTACTGAGCACCCCACCTATCACAGTGATTCTCAACTCGATGTCCCTCTTGAGAACAAATGCTGTGCAATTTTCCCTTTACTATCCTGAGATGAAATTCATAGACAATGTACATGGCAGTGACTGCTCACTGCTCACCAAACCCCGCTCCTGCTCTGCCTGGGTGCCCCACGCTGGATGTCCCAGCCTCCCTTGCATTTAGGCACTGCCAGGTGAATGGGTTTTAGGCAGTGAATTTCAAGTGCCACGCCTCTGAAAATGCCCCTCTAACAAAATTTAGGATCCAGATGACCTCAGAAACCATGTTTTAGATACAACAGAGTCTGATTGTATGGACCCCAGCTTCTGAAAGGACTTTAAATGAGGAGAAATTAACTTCTATTGCTTAAGCCACTAAAATTTGGCAGCTTATTTTAATGGCTGCTAGCATTGCACTGACTAATACAATATAACATGCTTCCATATATCTACCCTCCCAATCCTGAATCAACACTATATTTTAAGGGTAGTAAAGAAATTTTGAACAGGAAGGAGGCTGGGCCTGGAATCAAGAGACTTTGGTTCTAGTCTGAGCTCTGCCACTAAGTAGCTGAGTTCATCGTGGTTCTTTGCTTCTATCACTGTGGAATAAAGGGCTTCAGAGGTTATCTTTGAATACCAAATACTTTGAGTACCATCCTACTTTGGTAGCCCAGGACTCTACTATCATCTCTAGTGGGACAGGGGCCATGTCTACTCCTGACCTGGACTCTGGGGTCTATTTAGTGGAAGAGATATGCACGTGGGTGTGTGCAGGTGGGAAAGGAAGAGCTGTGCAGGGAAGACACAGGGAAGGGGGTGGTATAAACTCTGGGAGGATATCAACAGTGATCTTGCTGCATACAAAGAAAGCATATGATAGTTGACCTGTTGATATTTGGCAATTATAAGAGGACAAGGCTTAGGTCACAGATTGTACAGATTGCAAAATTATTCTCTCATTCAAGAAGCGACACGAGGGTGCTCACAAAACACCCTTTCTTTGTTTTTTGAGATTGAGTCTCACTCTGTAGCCCCAGGATAGAATGCCATGGCCTCAACTTAGCTTACCTCAACCTCAAACTCCTGGGCTCAAGTAATACTCCTGCCTAGCCTCCTCAGTAGCTGAGATTGCCGGCACCTGCCACCACACCCTGCTAATTTTTCTGCTTTTAGTAGAAACAGGGTCTCCCTCTTGTTCAAGCTGGTCTCAAACTCCTGAGCTCAAGCAATCCTCCCGCCTCAGCCTCCCAGAGTGCTGGGATAACAGCCCAGCCAACAAAATACTTCTTCAATGACAGAATTGGAAAAAGAGGAGCTGGGTTGGGTGAGCAGTGAGCCAACTACCCCCTTGCCTCTGCCTCCTCCTGAACAGATCTACCTCTCTCACCTGCACACATATAACTCTCTCACTAAATAGACCGCAAATGACAGGACCTTCTAGAAACTTCTATTTTTTCCATCCTTGTACATTCTGCTCCCACACCCTCCAGGCCCTCCCTGTCTAATGCCAATCTTTGTAACTCCTCTAGCTCCATTAAACTATTCCTCTCTTTAAGTCCTAAAATGCTACACATTTATTTTAGGATAGAAGAAAATTAAAGCATGCAATTAGCACATTTTTCCAACACATTGTCCAACCCACTTCTATGTGCTGGAGCCAAGGACAAGCACTAGTAAAATTAACAAGGTTTATTAAACAGGAGAAGTGATTCAGAGCTGAGCTAATACAGCAACCACATGGAAGGTGCCCCTCCTGGGGCAGTGCTGTCAATCATCCCTTAAAGACAAATGACACTTTCCTCTGAAATTCAAACTACATATATCACAAAAATAGGGAGTAGGAAAGAGCTGGATTTCTAACACAGCTCTAAGACCTGTGAGCTGTGTGACCTTGAGTTAGTCAAGCCACCTTTCTGAGTCTCAGTTTCCCAATTGTAAAATAACAAAAACTTATCCAATACATCCCCACATGACTGTTATGACTGTATCAATGCACACAGGATCTAACATACTAATACATGTAAAAGTGTTTTCTAACTTTGGAAAAGCTCTGTCTTTTTAGGTTAGTATTTGACGTTTTTCTCCTTTCTTCTTCTTTATCACCCCTGATGACTCTCACACATTCCTCCCACCCAGCCTTTGGAATAGGACAGTCTTGGCCAAGTAGGAAACATGCTCTTCTCTAATGTGAACAATGACATCATGTGGGTGTGCCAAGAGAGCCCCGTCCTGACCCAGGGTACATAAAGAACAGCAGGAACTCAAGGGGTGCCAACATCCCCTGACCGGTGGGAAAGGCTTCTGGCAAAAAGGTAGCAATTGAATTTCTTCTTGGAAAAGTTACTCGACAGGCCAATAAAGTAAGACAAGGCCTTCCCAGAAAAGGAAAACTTATTGAGAAAACACAAAATGTGAAAGCATACAGCCAGTTTGGGAAATGGCACGTTGGTTCTTCTGGCTGAAGCCCCAGGAAAGCTGAATGCTGGGAAGCTATTAGACATTTAGTCATTCACTTATCGAGTGCCCCTGAGTACCCACTGGGTGCCAGGCCTTGAAAAGTTTTAAAAGAATGATTGAGGTATTTACTTAGGAAGAAAATAAAATTCTTTCTAATTGTGAACGGCCAAGAATCTTTTTCCTCAGTGCAACACCCAGACCTGTCTATGAGGTCTAGGGGGTGTAGATTGGGGCTAGAGGACGAAAATGAGGGTCACCCAATGCAGACGTCAGAGTATTCTCTGAGACTTCCACCAGTGAAACTCCCATATACAATGAATGGGGTGGATGGTAACCAAATATGGGAATAAGCCAAGAATATGCTTTATTCCGGGTAGACTGGGTATAACCTAGGAAGGCAGACTGAAAGAGTTCCACTTGTGGAAATTCACCCTGATGTGGTTTTTTTTTTTTTTTTGTTTTGTTTTTACAGTTTTTGGCCGGGGGCTGGGTTTGAACCCACTACCTCCAGCATATAGGACCGGAGCCCTACCCCTTTGAGCCACAGGCGCTGCCCCACCCTGATGTGTTGTATCCAGTTTGAGAAAAACTAAGGAAAGAGCAGAAGACAAACATATCAAAACCCACACTAGGGAAGCAAGAAGTTGGCATGGCCATCTGAGCGCCCCCCAGTGGGGAAAGAGCTCCACACTGACCACTCAGCACCACCATTAGTGCCACTTGGGATCTGGGTAGAGATGCATCATGAGAGGCCCCTCCCCAAGACACCACCAACTCAGAAGCTACCTTTTCATAAGCTCTCCCCAAAATACGTCTGCATATTGTGTTTTAAAAATCGTGACTCTGGACTTCTTCTGCAAAGGGTCAAGGAGTAATTATCTTGGGCTTAGCAGGCCTCACGCTCAGCATTGCTGTTGGAGCCACAGACAAAATACAAATGAGTGTAGCTGTGTTTTAATAAAACTTTACTTCTAGACACTGAAACTCGAATTTCTTCTAATTTTCACATATCATAAAATAGTATTCTTTTTATTTTTTTCAACCATTTAAAAATGTATGGACCATAGAGAAATAGGTAGTGGGCCATATTTACCCCATGGGTCATAGATTGCCAACTCCTGCTCTAGACCACAGAATAGAGTATCTATGTCAAGTCAGGTATGTTCCCTGGGTCTAATACTCTCTATTAGTTCTCTTTGTAAAAATCCTTAAATGTGATGCTGGTTTGCACATTAATCTCCTACTCACAGTTAATGTGAGTCAGTCCTCAGAAGTCTCTCCTGCTGTGCATTCATAAGGCTGAAGGCCAGAGAGAAGAATCCAGTAAAGCCACAAAGGTAAAGACCTCCCTAGGAAGCCTGTGAGTGAAGAAATCATCTGCCTTTCCTGACAAGAGTTCTCCACTGCTAAACATCTATTTAAACTAGCACAAAGATACTTACTCCCACCAAAACGGGAGAGACATAGACACCAGGACCTTCCAAACTGATAGCATCTAAATTACAAAAATGTAAGCAGCTTTTAAAATCAAAATTTATCCTCAAAAGTCATTTCTGTGGCTTTTTAAATTATATATAAATTATAAATATATATAATATATTTATATATAATTATGTATATATAATTATATATAAATTATATATATATTTGCTTCTTATAAATTATTTTTGGGAAAAATAGTTCAGCTACCAATATAAAAAAACTTTGGAAACCTCTGCTCCAGAATAACTTATCTAATTTCAGTTCAGACCATCTTTCCGAACACTATGATGACACCAGCTCAAGTAGAACTATACCGTATTATTATATGACTGTGACACTCTGGGGGTTCAAACCATCATGCCATGGGATCTTCTTCTTCCCTTTTAGCAAAATGCACAGAAAAAGTATTTTCTCACATGATGAAAGACGTACTACTGGGCCCAGGGCTTTACAAGCTAGTAAGTTAGAGTCTGCAGCAAAGTAGGTCTGCAGAAGTCATTTGGTGGCCTGTTCCTTCCTGGCAGCCACATGGACTATCTACTCACTCATCTCTGCTCCTCCGGGTCCGATTTCCTGGGAGACATGAGAGATGAGCCACAGCTAGCAAAGACTTTGCTCCCCATTCATCATCTCTGGCTTGTTTAGTGGAGCCATTTGCTTTCCAACAGGGTGATGGCTTTTCTGAATTTAAAGAGCGTTTCAAAGACCCACAGACATAGGCTCTGGAAATATGTCTGAGCACTGGAACACTGGTTCAAAAATGTTGAGCTTGGAAGGAAATAGCCTGGAATGAAGTATTTATTAGTTGAGATAAAGAAAAATAAGAAAATGAACACAGGCCATGTGGCCTGGCCATTCTCAGCCTGTACCACCTCACAGCTGCCCAGAAACCAAAAAGGGTCCAAATCCTGCCAATCTCATATGCTGGCACCTGTGACCAGGGATTGTCTGTCCTAAGGGGGCTGTGGACTTCTCCCACATACACCTGGGGCGCCAGGATCCTGCCTGCTGCCTATTCTAAAGGATAGCTTTAAAAGTGGTGCTGTCCGGAGACAACATGGCTGACTAAAGCCAGCTTTCCACAGAGGCTCCCGTCCAGAAGGAGAGTTAAAGGACAGAAATTTAGCAAGTAACCTAGTGGATTAGAGCTGCACCAAAAGAGAAGGTTGAAGAATGCACATCAACCCCACTGAAGCAAGCTGTGACCCCAAGGATACAAACAAAAGGTACAAAATCCATCACCAAGCAGACAGGAGTCCCCTCCCACATGAGAACAGCTTGGAGTGCCCCACAAACAAACAAGCAGAGTTCAAAGGTCTTCCCACTACACTCCACAGGAGAGACCCTCTAAAAACTGGACCTACCTCCCCTACTAGGATGCCAGAGCATTCTCCTGCCAGGCATAAAACTGTATAAAATTGTATATATTCTCTACCTGCAACTCTGAGCTCCTAGCACTCCCCTCCACTCTCACTCTGAGATCTGGAGGCCTGTCTCCCAGGAGCCCAGATTCTTGGGTGATTTCTCGAGGGGTGTGGACAGGGCCTGAACTGCAGCTGGTCAGTGCTGACTCTACAGCACGGGAGTGAGGAGAGGATGGTCGGCTGAGAGGGAACCACACCGGAGCGGCAATGCCCCAAGGCGCAGAGCAGCAGCCGTCTTTTGGCAACAATAGCACTCATTCACAGATATTCCAAAGCCACGGCCCCCTGTCTCCCTGGGCAACCAGAGGAGGCCGGGCATCTACTCAGGTGGCAACCACCACGGAACAGATGTGGGACGGAAACGCAGGCCCAGTGAGTAAAGGGTTTGCCTGAGGTGGTACTGGCCTGGGTGGAGCATGGGGACAAGAAATGCACGCGCAGAGCCAGGAAGTTCCCAGGGCGGGGCTGACCCAGAGGGCTGCTTTACGGAGCCTAAGATGCACCCAGCCCTCAGGGGATCATAAGCCTATAGACAAAGGAAGACAGAAGGCTAGAACTGACAGGTAACCGAATACAAACCTGTAGGAGCAAAGACAGGGCCTGAGGCCCAGGCTCTGGGAACTCAAAACAGCTTCTCTTCTGCAGGGGAATTTAGCAGGGACAGAAACAAATTCCCGCAAAGTTGTTCTGTTCTGTTCTGTCAGTAACAGCAATCAGGGTTGGGGCTAGAACTGAGTGAACACCCCCCAGCCTCCATGAAGCACCCGAGGTTGTCAGGCCTCACCTCCCCCAGCTAGATAGAGGCAGAGCACAGCAGCCTGGCTGAGAAGAAATAGATTTTCTTGTGATTCAGGCAGGTGCGAACCCCTGGAGTATCTGGTCACAACAGGCAACTGGGTCACAGCACTGCCGGGATATCAGTGACTGGGTGACAGAGGTGCAAGGTGGGGAAGGAGGCATCAACCTTCCCAGACTGATCTATTTGCTGAGTGGGTCCTCCTGACTCCACAGAGCACCAAAGAAAGTCATATTTGAGTTCTCAACAGAGCCCTGCAATCTAGTTGCCAGAGACCTTTTAAATTCTCCCAGCTGAGAAAGGTGCTGACTGAGACAATTGATTTGGACCTTTAGAACTGAGCCAATCACCTGAGGACTATACAAGAGGTGCCCAGGGTGTGTGGTTGTAGAAAGGTTTGATTTTCCTTATCCAATTGTTACCTGTGGGGGGCAGGGTGACTTAATTGCTGGTATTTCTCCACAGCTGAGACTACAACCCAGAGGAACTGTTTCACTAGGGTTGGACAGAGACCAGCTGAAAACAATACAGAGCCACTTAGCCCCAACACACCAAACAGGTCCCCAGTGTCTCAGGCCATAGCAAAAGCTCCAGGGGAAAAGTCAAACAGTGTAAAATAATCATGGGGTGGAATCAGCAGAAAAACTCTGGTAACA
>CAUYPK010075381.1:0-24151 GCA_963574355.1 Loris lydekkerianus
ATTACCCAAAAAAAAAACAAGCACGCGTGTCCTTTGTAACTTTCCGTTCCCCGCCTTAGGTAGTTGTTTAATAATTCCCCCCCCCCCCCCCCCAGAGACAGGGTCTCTTGCTCTGTTGCCCCAGCTGGAGGGCATCATAGCTCACTACAACCTCAAACTTGTGGGCTCCAGGGATCCTCCTGCCTCAGCCTCCCAAGCAGCTGTGAGTACAGGTGTGCACCCTACCTGGCAAATTTTTCAATTTTTTTTTGTAGAGACAGGGTCTCACTATGTTTCTCAGGCTGGGCTCTTCCAGATATTATCCTAACCATAGATCAATATCCTCTGTTATAGCCACCATGAACCCTGATTTCTGACCCCCATGCCACTGCTCATAATACTTGCTGAATCTGAATTATTCTTCTACTCTCCCCTTCACTATTAAATCTTCCATACTCAACTGATATTAAGCACTAATATCATATTTTGCATTATAGCTTTCATACACATATATACGTATATCCCACCCTGCTAGGACTCTTTGCAGAAAAGAACCGGCTTTTCCTAAAGTTTAATCTCTAGTGCCTGACAATCTGCTCCAGAAAGAATATACAGTCCACAAATGTAGCTGTGATCTGAAATAAAAAAAAAAACAAACTAAGGATTGATAGCTATTAGACCCTTAATCTTCCTTCTGTTAGAATTTCTCAAAGATTAACCATATCATTATACAACCCAGCAATTGCATGCTTGGGCATTTATACCAGAGGAACAAATGTATGTCTACACAGAAACCTGTACAAATGTTTACAGATGCTTTATTTGCAATAGCCTCAAACTGGAAACCACCCTGATGACATTCATTGGATGAACAGTTCAACATAGTGGGGTACATCCATGCAATGGAACAATGGTTCTCAAACTCCCTAATGCCTCCAAATGCTGTGACCCTTTACAGTTCCTCATGTTGTGGTGACCCCCAACCATAAAATTATTTGTGTTGCTACTTCATAACTGTAATTTTGCTACTGTTAGGAATCGTAATGTAAGTATCTGATATGCAGGATGTATTTTCATTGTTATAAAGGGGTCGAGACCCATAGGTTGAGAACCGTGGTCTAGCAATAAAAAAGAACAGACTATTGATATATGCAACAACTTTAAAAAATCTTGAGGGAATTATGCTGACTGAAAAACATAGACAACAGGTTATATATTATGCACATATTTCTGTTTATGTAATAGAGAACAGATTACTAATTGCCCAGGGTTAGAGATGGGGTACAAGGTGGGGAGTAAAGCACGTGGTTAGGGCATCGCAAGGAGTCCCTGTGGTGATGGACGTGTTCTGCATCTTGATTGTACCAATGTCAATACTCTGCTTATGACATTACCATATAGTTTTGCAAAATGTTAGCATTAGAGCAAACTGAGTAAACGGCACATGGGATTTCTACACATTATTTCTTACAACAGTGTGTGAATTCACAACTATCTCAAAACAGAATGTTAATAATTAAAAAGAAAAACTAACCAAAAAACAGATACTCAGTGGTAGAGTACCTCATAAATAATCATAGTTTTAAACAACAGATCTCACTGTAACTAGTAATACAATAGGGTTTTGCCCACCAGAGGTGAGTGGCTTTCCCGAAAAAGAAGTAGAGAAGAGAGTTATTTTGGATATCACGAGAGAGGAAAATTCTTTACATATGAAAGCTGTTTTCAGAAACTAAGATGGCATGAAATATTATAAATACTAACAAGAGAATGGTCCCTGCTCAGAACACCAAACTGGGACCCCAAGTGACAGTCTGTCTCTGAAAGTGCACAGCTGGGGCTTCCATGGGGATGAATAACAGCCACCGATCTGTGAAATCTGATCTGTTTGCCATTTAGATACATGTGACTCACTAAGGCTGGCTGCATTCATATCCAAAAATACAGGAAATTTGCAGCCTAAGCAAACTTGGCTCATGGGCTCATGGGTTTTTGATTCAAACATCACACATTTAGACAGTGGTTTTATATTTCTATTGGCCAGCAACAGAAAAGGTTCTGCTACTCAAGTGACAGGTACTAGGTTGAAATCTAGAAGCAAAGAGGATCAGAAGATTTATCTGCTTATATATATTTGAGGTACATGACACCTGCTCTGTAACAGGAACATGAGTCCGAGGTCCTCTGCAGGTTACAACGATGCCCTTCCTCGGGTAATGGGTTTGTCCCACTGAATACTTGCCCCAAACGGGGACAGAAGGAGTCATGCACTATTACGGACAGAGTAGGGTGTGGTGGTCACATGAGTGACCAGGCTCCACTTGGACCGGCAGTGTGGAATCTAGAGAGGGTGTGGTGCCTTGGACCTGACCCCTTTTGTTTTCCCCAATCCTACTCAAAACCTTTCCCAGTAGTGCCTGCAGCCATGGCAACTGGCAATGGGGCAGTTAATTTCAGGGTGACAGCTCTTGGACATCTGGAGTCCTACCCCCAAAGTTGTCCATGCTCACAGACCTGGTCATTTGTTGGAGTGGGCCTCCCCAAGGACCCACCAGGCACGGGCACACTGCACTCACCCATCAGGACACTCAGCAGTTTCTGCACTCTGGAGTTGACCCCCACAATTCGGTACAACCCTTGCTCATTGATCCCTGAGAAAAGAAACAGCGATGATTTAATTAGAGGCACATCAGAACACAAGTCAGGCCAACCCAGCCAAATGCACTTATTTTTTCATTTTCTCAGTCCCTCTACAAGCTGCTCTAATTAAAGTCCCCTGTCACTCAGCTCAGCTCTTAGCAAAGAAGTGGGATTTGGTACAGCTGTCTAGGATTTCACGGATGTGCTGCACACTTCAGCCCTCATGTTAGTTCAGCCATTAGAGGGGAAAGAAATTTTCCTCCTCTCTTGCCAAAGACAGCATCTAAAGAATTTTTAAAGATGCAAAATATATATTAAAAATGTCACATTTAACCAACTTTTTAATTTAAAAAGCCAAAAATGACATGATTAAACATTCATACAACGGAAAAGGACAAATACTTGACAATCCACCTTTATACACAGAAAGAAAATATTGAGGTATAAGGACATTTTCAATTTTAGGGAAAATTACCCAAGACCAAACAATTAGAAGATCCATTCCTTTCTTGTAATGTAAATATTCTTTATTTATAACAAACAAACAAACAAAAAAGTAAGACCCCACCATTCAACACAAGGAACATGTGCAATTACTTTCAAACTTCCAAACAAAGAACTAAAAACTAACCTACTGCAGTACCTCTGTTCATTTACACACATGGGCCACATCACCACCATTCCATTTACAAACAGGAATACTTTAGATGAAGTGATTTGAAATGAGTTTTCTTCTGTCAGTCTTAAGACCATTATCTCTGACCCCTATCAAGCAATTGGGCTCTTGTAACCTATTTTATTTTTCTAATGTTCTCTAATCAGTAACCAAAGTGAATTTCAGCTCACATCATCCCTTTCTCTTAAAACCCTCCAATGACTTCCCATTGCGTGTAGACCATAGTAAAATGGCAATTATGGTGGCCTACAAGCCCTGTACAATTGAGTACTTATCCACCTATGAATACATCATCAACAATGTGCACTCTGCTCCAAACACCCTGGCCTTCCTCTTACTTTAAGGTTCCAAGCTCATGTCCCCACTTCACAGCCTTAGCTCCAGCTGGTTTCTCTCTGGACACTCTTCTCCCTGATCTATTCACCATTCAGGTTTCAGCTTCATGCAATCTCTTCAATCTAATGCATCTCATGACCAACATTACTGGTCATTCTCTTACCCCGTTTTTTGTTTTTTCGTTTTTTTTTTCTTTATAGCAGGTAATAATAGCTGAAGTTATATTTTTATTTGGTTCCTTTCTCTCTACAACTAGAATGAAAACTCTAAGGACAGTGATTCTGTCATTTTCACTATTACGTCCCCAGCCCTTTGATTAGTAAATGGTATATAATAAATAGAACACTGAGTTATACTCCATAGGCAACCACTATAAAAATACTTTTTGCAAGGGCCAAAATACAATTTTCTGGAAGAAATTCATGAAAAGGGGCTGATTCTGTAGCATCTTCAACAAGATCTGTATAGACAAGGAACTAATTAATAAAAGTAAGTGGTCTGAAATATTTATGATTTCATAGCTAAAAAACACCTGGTTAAAATTATGTACACCACCCTGCACGGTTCATGGACTAGGAAAGAGTTCCTGCTCTAAAACTAATAGATGGGTCCCAAGTTACCCAACAGTCAACACTATTCAGTGACATAACAGCTTGAAGGGCTTGAAAGATCTGAGGTGCTAACTTCTTTTATCCTTGTGCTATTCTGGAATTTAATATAATCCTAGCTCCTCCTAGACCAATGGTTCTCAACCTGTGGGTCATGACTCCTTTGGGGGTTAAACGACCCTTTCACAGGGGTCAATTCATAACAGTAGCAAAATTACACTTATGAAGTAGCAACAAAAATAATTTTATGGTTGGGGGAACTGTATGAGGAACTGTATAAAAGGATTGTGGCATTAGGAAGGTTGAGAACCACTCTCCTAGACAATTATTAATGATCTCAGAGTATGGGAAATCTGTTCACCTCTAGTCACCACAAATGTGTGTACACACAGCCATCATATTAGGGAGATATACACTTCCTATGACTGTTTATGCTAAAATGGCATCTAACTCACATTGCCCTCATTTCTTCTTTGTACTAAGTGAAAACTTTCTTTGAAGAAATGACACAGCATTTCCAGCATCATTTCAGAGGAGGGAGGGGACGAGGAGGCCGAGGCTGAGTCACCAAGCCAACTTGTGAACCTCTTCTCTTCCCACTTATTGCTTATGATTCCCAGTTTAATATCAGGAAAAGGTGTCCTCCTGAGCTACGGGTTTGCATTAACCACAGACACTGTGAAGGGTCTGAAATGATTGGCTTTCCCTCTTGGTTTTGGATGCTGAAAACTGAAAGACTAACAGGTGGCCCATGTCAGGCAAATGCGTGAGCCTCGTGGGGGAGAGGATTGTTTGCTCTGGACTCGTGCTGGGCTCCATTTTCATGCCTCTACCTGTTGTTGACCCTTTACCTCTTATTTCCCATTCATTTATTTTAAAATGAAAAACAAAACTCCTCTTAATAAATCACCTTAGTAATCTAAACTTTAAAAAAGTTTAGAAACTACAGTGAAGGCAAAGATGATGAGTCAAAGGAAGACAGTACAAAGTCAGAGGACAGCGCCACTGATAACACCCTGAGCAGTGGGAGTCCACCACCACCACTCCCAGCAGGCGTTCACACTGGGCAGCTGCCTTGTAACTTGCAGTGTTCACTTAATATATATAAGTAAGGAAATGGTGGATGTCAAGAAATGTATGCGCACTACACTTTTAGTGATTCATAGCTTTTTACTACATGGGCGTACCACTGTTGATTTAACCAATTCTTGAGATGTTTGGTCAGTTTCTGATTTTGCACCTTAACAATACCACTGGGTAAACATCCTTCTGGCTCAGTCTGGCCTATATCCTTATTTCCTCAAGATCAATTATTCCCAGAAATCTTACCTACTTCTACTTTATAGTCTCTGGATATATTCTGTGTATTTTTTATAAGCTGCCTTAACTCTCTGTTTAAGGGAGGTACAGCAGAAAAAAAGCAAGGATTAAAAAAAAAAAAAAAAAAGTTTCCACACATTAAAACAGCTACTTTGGAAAGAATACCTTTTAACTGGATACATAGGAGTAGAGGCTCAGGAGGTTATTAGGTGTTTTCCCCCTACCCCATAGTCTTTATAAAAATATTTATATTTCTCAACTAGTAAAAGTTATGGACCCTACTTCTTTAAAATATAGAACCTATTTGAGAGTCTGTTGAATACAGAAGATTCACATCTCAGATAATGGTTCAAATCAAATCCAGTGGAAAGATGGTTAACACCTTTTCTCAGGAGTACAATAGACCAGTGTACTGAAAACTCCAAACTGCTAGAACACAGGGATCTCCCTTGTAGCAGTCTCCAAGGGTGGGGTGGAGACCTTTAGAATGAACCAGTTTCCTTGATCTCAACATGCTGCACTTCTGGACCCAGGAAAGGTCGGTGGGCAAGAAGGGCATGACCTCTTCCCTCCACCCGGAAGATCCCCAGGCCTGGCCCCTAGGGCACCTGGGGTTCACCAACCCCACAATGCCACCCCTGACTGAGAATTCAGGGTGTCTGTGAACTAAGACAAGAAAACAGTGACATCTTTATCTTAACTGACATTAAACATTTCCTTCCATTATGAACATAGGCAACAAATCACAGTAGCATTATAACAGTACCTGCAATTTGGTCAGGATTCACAGACAATAATTTATTATGGTTATAAATTACAGATATCTTGATATTACTACTTTTAAGTTATGTCAGTTTTCAAACCCCTATAACATTATTAAAGTGTTAACAAAGAAACACATAGATTACTATATCCCAACTAGGTTTTTTAGTATAGCACTTTAAAATTTGAATTTTAGTAACTGGTTTCTATAATCCTATGTGTCTTATATATATACATTTAAAACATTTTTCTGAATAGCCAAAGAAGTTGATGACACAAACCCAGCTGAGAACCCCTCTACAGACCAGCAGGACTTCTGGAAACACACCAACAATGGCACTTGGGGAGTTAATGAGTCACTTAAAGTTGGGAAACAGCAGGTAGCATGTCTGATTCCTCACCAGATGCCTGACCTTCCATGAGAACAATGCCATCTGCTAAACCACTTTACCTCTGGTTTCCACAGCATGGATGCATTTCCTGATTATGCTGAAGCCAATGCTGTCCAACTGTGCAGCTGAAAGAACAAGAGAAGGACAGTCAAGTTGCTGGCCATGCAAATAGACCTCAGGACAGGGCTCAGCCAAGCTGGGATGAATCAATCTCATGCTGTAGGCAAATACCCTTTTAATCTTTCCCACCAGCAGTACAGGAATGATTTAAATAATGATGATGATGATGATGATGATAATTGGCACTGAGTGAGAACTTTCATATGCCATATTATAGTTCTAACCTGCATGGATTATCTTACTTAGTTCACATAATAACCTCAAGTTATAATAACATGCCACTTAGAATGACAGGCATCTTTAAATTGCTTTGCTATTAACAGGAGCTGTAGGACTAACTGCTTGTGGTCTTCTTCAAAATGTACAAATGAAGTGTTCTATAAATGCAAGTGCCTTGTGTAGATTATCTCACTTGATCCTAGCAAATTCTCCAGGATGATATTATCATTAACCCTAAATTACAGGTGACGGAACCGAGGCTTGGGAAAGCTAAATATCTTGACCAAAGATGCAGAGCTAATACATGGAGACTTATTCTGGGGCTCACACCACCAAATTGCCTTAAGGGTGACCCTGGGTTAAAGTGTAATTCTGTTAAGGTGACTAGAAGAAAAGGAAAAGCAGAAAAAATGAAAGAAAAATGACCCAGAGAACAACATAACAGCCAAGAACAAAGCAGCCATCTGATAAACAGACAATGAGGCAATGGGGCCATCTCCCCATTCAGGAGATTAGCAGGTGGTGACGGAGGTCTCCACTGATATCAAACACCTCTAATGTCACTCAGGAAATAAATGACCAACAGCAACACTTTTTCACAGCAGAGAACTAGTTTCTAATGTGGCTAGAAATTCTCCAAACTTCATCCCTATGCTTTGGTTCCCCAGTAGTAAGATGTGTGTGGTACTCCCAGAGAATGGGTTCTTCTTTGACCTGCCTAGGACATTAGGCAAAGACATTCTACAACCTAACGTTCAGAGTGGAGAAGAATGTGGTATATTACTAAACATAGAATACAAAGGTTTCAACACAACAACTAAGAGAATGCCGTGAAGGCTATGTTAACCAGTTTGATGAAAATATTTCAAATTGTATCTAAAATCAGCACATTGTAACCCATGATTGCTTTACCGTACACAGCTATGATTTAATTAAAAAAAAAAAAAAAAAGAAAGAAAGAAAGAAAGTGGTATAAAGTAGAAAGGTGGGTAGGTATAAATAATTTATGATCATCCCAGGGCAAGTAATAAACTTATAATAAATAAGAACTGAGCCGAATGTGAACTCATCTAGGATCCAATCTAAATGGCATATTTCTCCAATTCTTACTGGATGGGTGAATTCAGATCCAAGGAAGATAACAAAAAACATTTTAAACACTGAAAATTTCCAAACTCAAACTAAAAAGGAATACTAATTTCCCAAACTTCTCTTCCCAAAGTAGCTTCTGTACTTAGTGATACTCATAAACACACTGAAACTCTTGGATAATAAGTAAAAGACTAGGGAAGAGACAGAAAACATCATAATGCCCAGCTAGTTTTTAGTAGAGACTGGTCTCACTTTGTTCAGGCTGTTCTGGAACTCCTGAGCCTAAGCGATCCACCTGCCTGGGCCTTCCATAATGCTAGGATTACAGGTGTGAGCCAATGCTCCTGGCCAGAAAAACGTTTTTCTTGCTGGAGATTGTCTGGTATACAAATAATTCTTAGTCTACTAACTCAATCCCTTATTATTCCAGTACAAACTAAGCATTCGCTCTGCAAACTGTGATAGCTAGCTTTTTCACTGTAAGCCAAATCAAAATAATTCTGCTAAATGAAACTCAATGCATGCAATCAGCATTTTTCAAATTTACTAACAGCCTAATACACAGCCCAAATATTTGTTGGAATCTAGGGAAGGATTTTTTTAAATAACAGTTTTATTGAGACATAATTCATATACAACAAAGGTTACCTATTGTAAGTGTACAACTCAGTACTTTCTAGAGCTAGGTATTAATCACTACTACTTATTTCCAGAATCCCTCCCTCAAAAAAAACAAAAAAAAACAAAAAAAAACACATTAGTAGTTACTCTCCATTTCCCCTCTTCTCCCAGGCCTGGCAACCATTAATCTACTTTCTTTTTTTTTTTTTTATTATAAATCATAGCTGTGTACATTAATGTACTTTCTTTTTCTATGGATTTGCCTTTGCTGAACACTTCGCGTTAATGGACTCATATAATATGTAATCTTTTTTTGTTTGGCTCCTTTCATGTAATAGAATGTTCTCAAGGTTCATCCAAGTTGTAGCATCAGTACTTTGTTTCCTTTTATGGCTAAATAATATTCTACTATCCAGAGATACAAAATATTATTTAGCCATTTATCAGGTGAGAGACATTTGAGTTGTTACTACTTTTTGGCTATTATGTATAATGCTCCTATGAACATCTGTGTACAAGTCCTTGTGTGAACATACATTTTCATTTCTCTTGAGTATTTACCCAGAAGTAGAATTGCTAGGTCACAGAATAACTCTATGCTTAACTTTCTGAAGAACTGCCGAGCTGTTTTCCAAAACAGCCGCACCGTTTTATATTCCCACCAGCAACGTATGAGGGTTCCCATTTCCCCACACCCTTGCCAACGTTTGTTATTGTCTTTTTTATTATAGCCATCCTAGTGGGTGTCAAGTGGTATCTCATTGTGGTTTTGATTTGCATTTCCCTAATGACTAATGATGCTAGGCATCTTCTCATGTGCAGGGGAGGATTTTCATTCCTTTATACAGTAGTCAGAATAGAGCCTGCTGGAAAGTATTTGTCAGATAGGGAATTACTTTTGTGCTTAAGGAGGTTCCCAAAATGTTTATAACTGCAATTCAATAGTCAGTAGAAGTCTTTTAGTTCCTTTTTTTTTTTTTTTTTTTAAGAGGTGCTTATGAGAATCTTTTCATAGGGAAGCCAGTCAAAGAAGTTTAGGAGAAAGAACCTTGCTTTGTACACTAGGACTCTTAGTTCCCAAACGTGGATGTTTTAATAATTGGTCTGTGAACATGCTCTTATTGTAGGCATTGATGAACTTCTGTCCTATTTCCTTACCCCATGAACATTAATAAAAGATTTTAAAAATTGGAAAGAACTGGCAACTGACGGTGATGAAGATCAAGCTGTCGGCTCAACCAGTGAAAGAATCAAAGACAGAGTTCAACATAACCTTGTAAAGCAGTGGTTCTCAACCTGAGTGGCAACCCCTTTGTAACAATGAAAATACATCGTGGCATTAGGAAGGTTGAGAACCATTGTTGTAAAGGCAAATCAGTTCTCAAACCTTTTTCTGTGGCACTGTAAGAGGTGAGATCCTTTTCTAGGTAAGTAATATCTAATGTAAAAGAATAAAGTAGAACCAGAAAAAAATTAATAATATATAATGTATATTATTATTATAATATATAGTTAATAAATTAATGATTATCATTATAAATATATAGTTAACAAATATGTAAATAAACTATTAATATATATGATATATTATATGTCAATATATTATATATTATGTTAATATATAAAATATATAATTAATATCTATTTTATATATATATATATTATAAATATATAGCTAATGTTTTTCTGGTTCCACTTTATTCTTTTCCATTAGATATTAATTACCCAGAAAAAGATCTTACTTCCTACAGTGCCACAAAAAAAGGTTTGAGATAACTTCAGAAAAAATTAAAATTCTACTAACCTACACTAGCTATAATTATTTCCTTTGGAAAATAGCAAAGCAAAACTCCTGCATTTAATCTCTGAATAATCTGTTTCTCCTTTTTTTTTCTCAATGTAAAAGTTTCTCCAATTTGTTTTAAACTAGCAAACCCCTTTTCTTAAAATAAGTCTTACATAGATGTTACAGATCCTATATATATATATGTATAATCATACAATCAGTAAATCTTCTTTGTCTAAGTTCAAATATATAAAGCTTTTACCTATTATGAAGTCAAACATTAGGAATTCTCTGTTAGACTCTGATACATTCACCTTTCATACGATAACTATTTACAGTTTTGTAAATAGATAAAACCCTGTTAAGAAATGGAATCTCAGGGCAGTGCCTGTGGCTCAGTGAGTAGGGCGCCAGCCCCATATACCGAGGGTGGCGGGTTCAAACTTGGCCCTGGCCAAATTGCAACAACAACAACAACAACAAAAATAGCCGGGCATTATGTGTCAGGTGCCTCTAGTCCCAGCTACTTGGGAGGCTGAGACAAGAGAATTGCCTAAGCCCAGGAGTTGGAGGTTGCTGTGAGCTGTGATGCCACAGCACTCTACCAAGGGCGATAAAGTGAGACTCTGTCTCTATACAAAAAGAAAGAAATGGAATCCCTATCAAACAACAGTTCCCCTGAACAAGGAACTCATGAAATTCCATTTAGCAACCACTGATCTAAATCTCTAAACTGGAACTGGCGTAGCTTATCACGCTGTTCACTGCCTTGCAGTGTCCCACCTGTCTGTCTTCTCTTTTTCTGTCTCTCTCTCTTTCTCTCACACACATACACAGAGTTTGATTCCACTTCTCATCAATTTGACTTTCCCACTGACATCAGATTAGGTTACTGATAATTAATAACCATTTTATTATTTAACATGGTCAGAATACCACTAAGGTGACAGGGACTACAACATGCACATGACCAGATCGTTAGTTCTGATCTCTACCCAGTGGGCATATAATCTAAGTTAATTGAGATCTCTTAGCCTGAGCAGCCGATTCCCACTAAAAGGTTTAGAACACTATCACCATACCACGTAGAGTTTGCTAATGACAGAAAAAGTCTGAGTGGCCCGCCAGATGGAGGCGGCTGCCTTTAATCCCCTCAAGCAGGTGATTCAGCTCTTTTACTGAGCCAAGGCTCAGAAAATGTCAGGGATTTATTTGCAATTTCTGTATCCTTATAATCTCCAGAAATAATGTCTCATTAAATATCTACTAGGCTTGCATTATTCCCCTAATTTGACTTGCGATGAGTTGTTGCAGGACTGGTAGCTCCCAGGCCTGACATCCATCGTCCTGCAGTGAAGGCTTCAATCCCTTATCCTCCTCCTTCAGCCTCAGGATCAGCTCTGCCCAAGTTTACACACAGCACAGCCCAAGCACCTGTCTTACAATGAACATTGGCAGAGCTCACACCAAATATCCAAGTTGACCAAAATACCTTCCCCTGGATCCTCTCATCTTTAAAAAACGATGAGCTGTGTAGCAGTGGGGCGTGGGAATTATAACAAAACTCAGCATCACCCTTGGTACCATCCCTCTTTCTCACTCCCATGTCCAAAGTCTTGCCAAGTCCCTCAGTCTCACCCTAACGTCTCTCACTTTTGCATTGCTCTCTTCACCATCACTATCCTGGTCTGGGCCTCCAACATCTGTTGCCAGGACATATGCAATAACCTCAAGCTGGTCTCTCCACACTTCCCCTTGCTCTGTCCTATCCGTCCTACACATACATGGCAGTCCCGTGATCTTGACAAAATCAGACCACGTCACCTCCTGGGGGCACCTCACCGGAGGATATTCCAAATCCTCATCTTGCCTCAAAGCCCGGTGTGGCCTGGCCCTGCTCTCGGCACTCAGCATGCTAGCTTTCTCTCAGAGCCCCCAGCTGATCATACTTCCTTCCCAGTCTTCACACAAAGTGGAGATTTTAGCCTGGAAGTCCTTTGGCCCAAGTAACTCACACTTCCCTTCACATAGCACACTATCAAAAAAGCTGCCCCGAGCTCTCCACCTAGGTCAGTTCCCCTCACAACGCACTTGCATGCTGTACCACCAGCCTCTCTTTCCCGAGGGAATTCAACTGCGGATATGTGTTGACTTGTGTGATGATGTGAAAAATGCCTGTCTACAGAACTGGAATACACACTCACAACGGCATGGGCTGTGTGTGTCTTTACTTAGGTATTTTATGCCCAACTATGTCTCCATCCTCCACTATCTATTACAGTGTGGACATAAAATGGAAGTGGGCGTGTACAATTTTTCATTCTGGATTCATGGATAGGTAAATTAGTGACTGCAGGCTAGAGAGAGTTGCTGAGGGGCAGTGTGTCAAAATGACCTTTTGAATTTAACTGATATGTAGTATAACTCCTATGAGAGTAGATGAGTTATTTAAGCTTCTGGTCCTCAGCTTTTCAGTTTTTGTGAGGATATAAAGGTTAAATAAAGAAATGAATGGCTTGATCTAACCACTTCCTTCCTTCCTGCATCAATACAAAGAGGTATCACCAACCAGCAGTACAGCCCAAACACGAGTTCAAGAAACAGGAAGAACACAAGCTGCACAAGCCGCGGCACAGAGCAGAGCAGGCACGACCACGTCCAGGCTTCCCTGGACACTCGTAGAAATCCTCTGCTCATCCATCAAGGCCTTATTATCACGGGACTGCGTGTGGTGTGAACCTGGGTCTACGAGGAGGCCGCTTCTGTACCCTCCCAGCCCGGCCACCTAAATGGTCCGACAGGCCCAAGAGTCCATTGAGGCCCCAGAAAACAAGAACATTCCTCCCAATGCCTTTGTGCTACCCAACAGACCTGACACTTCAGGCTCAAGGGCTCCTTCTCTGAAAAACACTGACCTGTTGTTGCTCTATTGCAATTGTCAGTAGTCAGAAAAATCAAGAAAGCAGCCACCAAGTTGCCAAATCACCCATTTTGAATTAGAAGGGACCTTTCAATATCACAGGCCGACTGTACATTTATGCAGTCTGTAAGAACAGTGCTCTGGAACGTACCCCAAAGGTACCCCAAATGTGCATCCCTGCAACTCTAACCGTATCTTGAGGAGACAAACTCTTTTCCAAAGGAGAAGAGCTGATCTACTGAATTAGTCTCAACACATATTAGAAAGAGGATTACTGCTTTCCTAAAGCTGGTATTCAACCTGTTTTCCCTAGTCTGAATTTTTCCCCTAAGAAACTTACTCAGTTTTCTCTTGTTTAAAAGAAGAAGAAGAAGAAACTTTTAACTTTTTTGTGAGAGAAATGAAAGTTGCTGGCAGTGCTGGATGTTTACATAAAAACAGGAGGACTAAGAGGCACAGGAAGATGCTGCCCCGGTTTGAACTTGGACAGCTAGGGGAGATTGTCTGCAGTTGCTGTGAGCAGGCCACCATTTCAGGGGCAGCTCCAGGGGCTTCTTGTTCTCACTATAGAAATTGACTCAATTTTCCAATGTGATTTGCTCTTTAGAGTCTGGCTTGCCTTGGTCATTCTGAATTTAATCAATTTCATCACCATTAAAAGCCATGAAGAAAAACACCCACATTGAATTGAATAAAAATTCCACCTGAAGAATAGATTTCCAATTCACACACACACACCCCGAGGGAAGACCGGGGGGCTCACACCATTTCTCCTCATCATGTGATGCCCAGGGTTGCCTGGGCTCCCTGGCCTCTGGTCCCTGGGAAATAGTCCTGATGGCAGCAGCTCTCAGAAGCTTCCAATAGAAGCTCTCAGAAGCCCAGGAGAGTCGGCCAATTGGTTCCCAATGATCCGAGTGCAATTTTCTACTTTGGGGATCACCCACAGCTGGTTTTTAACCCCAGAGCAGCATCCTGAGACCCCATACTCAATCCTAATCTGCTGCCTACTATGCCCTAGGCTAGACAGACTAGACTACACTCTGCTCCCTGGCCAGTACGTACTTGGGGAATGAGCACTAACTTTAATATTAACTGAAGTCACACAGACAGAAGTGGTTAAGTGGTGGAAAGAGAATGATGAGCCTTAAAGAAGGACGGACCTGGATGAGAATTCAGTCTCTGCCACCTCTGGCTGGCTACAATCCCAAGGGCTTCATCTCTGTGAGCCTCATCTTCCTCATTTGTATAGCAGGGATAACCCACCTCAGTGTCATCAGGGCCAAATGAAATGTACAGCAACCGTGACTTACTTGATACTCAACAAATGGTCATGACCCATTTGCTAATATTACCTAACATTACTACATCTTAATGTTTGGACTTCCCAGGTGATAAGATACTTTTTTATATTCAAGTTCATGTTATCCTTAAATAATCCCAAGGAGTAAATATTGCTATTCTTCATACTAATAACTTGCTGTGTTTTCCACACAAATGAGTATAATAAGGCATAATACATTACAGTTTATAAAATAAATTAATAAACTATAGCTTATTTGATTTTCCTACTATCTCTGCTAAGTTTTTCTGGTGAGAAAAGCCAGGCTCATGATGTTAAGTCATAACAAGGATGATAACAGTAGCTCACTTACTGCACACAGACTGCATTGCTCTGGGCTATGCCCTTAAAATGCATCATCATCTTATCATCATCATCATCATCATCATCATCATCATCACCATCCCTATTTTCTAAAGAGGAAACCTAGGCTCAGTCAGGTTAAGGAACTTCTGTAAGATTATACCATTGGTGAGTGGTAGAACCAGGATTTTAACTTGGTCAGACTCTGAAGTCCATTCTCCTCTATTCTCCACATCCTACTGAAGCTCACATGACAGACAGAGAGGGACTAGGGGACGGGAACAGGTCTTGAGGGCCGTTCCCTTCCTCTCTCTGCAGCAGTTCTCAGCTCATCAGAGCTGAGACAAGACACAGGGGCATACTTGACAAGATCCTGGGCCCTCTCTCAGAGATGATGCTTCAGTGTGTGTGTGTGTGTGTGTGTGTGTGTGTGTGTGTGTATTTGTATATATGTGCGTATATAAGCAGAGCAATTACAACTACTATCCCTGAAGACAAACAAAAATAACTATTGATTTAGACAAATGCCAATATCTACACAAAATGTTTCATCAGGTAATAACTACTGCCAGTGCTATGTATTTTACTGTGTAATATGGACTTGTGCCACTGGTGGTATGTGAAATGATTACAAGTGGTTCACAAATAAACATTCCTAAAGTTGTATACTTATTTTAATGAATATTAGAAATCTAGTGATTTATCACATATAGCATGATATATTTTCTTTTTCTTTTATTCTTTTTGTTCTGTTTTTGAGACAGATTCTCACTCTGTTACCCTAGACTAGAGTGCTGTGGTGTCAGCCTATCCACAGTAACCTCAAACCCCTGGGTTCAAGTGATCCCCCTGCCTCAGCCTTCTGAGTAGCTGGGACTATAGATGCCCACCACAATGCTCAGCTGTATATTTCCTTTTTAAAAAGAAGTTTAAAAACTGAATTAATTAAAAAAAAAGTAAGTATACAATAATAAAGATTGTGTACATATATATATATGTTTTAAAAAATTATAACGGTGATACACAAAAGCACATTGGGGCTAATGTCCTAATGTGTCCCAAGGTCGGTACTGCATTCGACCTCGCTGAAAGAACAAGATGGGCCAGTACTGTATTCTACTGGCAATAACATCATCCTTGATTCCTTGCTTTCTCTCACATCCCAAATCCAGTCTGTTTGCCAAGCCTGTCAGGAGTAACTTAAAAACACATCTAGAATACAACTACTCCTAATACTTTGATCAAAGCCACCATCCCTTTTTTTTTTTGCCTGGACTGCTGTAATAGTCTCCCAACTGATTCTACTTTTGCCCCCTACAGTTTATTTTCCACCAGTAGCCAAAATCATCTTTTTAAAACATACATCAGCTCATGTCATTCATATTATCACAACTCTCCAGTGACCTCCCATGAGGAACACCACCTCATCTCCTGACCTCATGTGCTCTAACCCCAGCCTACCTGACGTCTCTCCCCAGGCCTCCTTCATCTAGTCACAACTGACTTCTTAATATCCCTAGAACACAACTACTTCGTTCTCTCCACCTCAGGGCCTTTGCACCTGCTAGTCCTGCTGTTAGCAACATTCCCCTGCCATTCCCGACATGCTTCCCTCCCTCCATTTGTTCAAGTTTCTCCTCAAATGTCACCTCTGCTGAGAGGCCTTTCCCACTCCAGTATCTAAAATAGCTACCTCTTCCCTTATCCTCTATCCCCAGGCTCCTATCTCTTCACAGTACTTAATTCCACCTGAAATTATACCTTTGCCTACTTGCTTATTATTTGTTGTCATTGTCTCTCAATAGAATATGCTCCATGACAGCAGACACAATCTATTTTGTTCCTTTCCGTATTTGAATAAATATTTCCTGAGTCAAGGAACAAACACAATCTGTATGTTCACCATCTGAGACACAGGGATCCAACAGGCAAAAAGTCCCCATACTCCATAAGCCTTGAGTGGTGAGCAGCTGGTTGAATATATTGATACCTTCTAGAACAGCAGTCCCCAACCTTTTTGGCATTAGGGACTGGTTTCACAGAAGACAATATTTCCACAGACGGGAGTGGGGGAGATTAGATTCTCATAAAGAGCTTGCAACCTGGATCCCTCACATGCACAGTTTTCAGTAGGATTCATGCTCCTATGAGACTCTAATGCCACCACTGATGTGACAGGAGGCGGACCTCAGGCAGTGATGCCAACGAAGGGGAGCTGCTATAAATACACCTGAAGCACAGCGCCAGCCTGGTTCCTAACAAGCCATGGCCCAGGGATCGGAGGCCACAATTCTAGAGTTCAGGCTCCCTGCAGTGGAAAGCAAATAGGATTGGCAGGGATCTCATTCATAACCTAACTGCCCAGCAAGAATACCACTCATCAGCGTGTTCTTCACTGGCCTACCAGATACACAGATACCTATTTTCTTTTTCATAGTTTCTGGGGAAAACATACAAAAAAATAAGCTGCAAGAGATACACAGTAAAGAAAGAAAAACAGGGAGTAGAAAAAGAGACAAAATCCTTTCCTAGTCTGGAACAGACGTACCAGCTCTCAGCCAGAGTCAAGGAGGCTCTGAGATAGCTGTGAAGCCTGTGCCAATCCTTGCCAAAAAACAGGTAGCCAAAACGGCAGCATCTGGGTTATCGTACCGCACAGAGTGAGGACTATTCATTCCTTGGGAGGGAAGAAATGTATCCCTCCGTTTTTTTTTTTGTTTGTTTTCTTAAACAAAAAAAGTAGATTTAATGCAATAACAACAATAATCTGAAGATAAATAAATCCACAACAGACTTATCCCTCCGGGTTTTAGATCTGCAGTCTCCCAGTCCACCTTAAAATTCCAAATCAGGACACCAGTGAAAAAGCAAGGCTTAACTGCACACTGCGTTCACCAACCAGCTTAATCAGGACCATTTGTCTCTGACATGGGGATCTGGTCATCCTAAGAATGAATTATAGTCCAGTGGCCTCCATTTTTTTCTGCCTTGAGACCTGTTTGGATTTGAGCTGATTCATCAACCAAAAAAGACCCTCACCAGCTTTCCGAAGGTGGAAGGGCTGCCTCTGCCCATCAAGGTCCCTTTCCTACTTTTACTCATCACACTCCCAAATTGAAATGCCCAAGGAACAATTTAGACAGACAAACTTGGAGACAGCAAAGGGAAGAGAAAGAGATGGCATTTGGAATCAGAGGCCTAAGATTTGAGCCAGGTGTCACCATATATTGACTGTGTGAGACAGGCATACTTGGGCTTCAGTGATCCATTCTCCTCCCCTGTGAGGTGCAGGTGCTGTGAAAATCAAGTAAGGCAATGCCTGTGGGGGCATTCTGAGGAACTCCAAAGAGACTGTACACTGTACAGGGCCACACTTATATATAAATAGGCTCCGGGTTTTGATAATGATGGTGTTATTGTTAATATTAACAGTAGAGCACAACATTTAACATTTGCTGATAATAAAAAGCACCACTAAGTGAGGGATGTCCACCCTAATCTCATTTAATCTTTCCCCCAAAACAAGGATTCAGATACTAACCCTTCCTCACTCCCCCCAGTCTTACAGATAAAGAAATTGAGGCCTGGAGAAATTAATTTCCCAAAGTCACACACTCAGTAAGTCATTCTAGCCCACATGTGCACCACTCCCAGAACTGACACTCTTAATTACTACTCAACAACCCCCTACTGTGGATAATGGTACTGTATGATAAATCCTACAAGCTGAATGTTAGATGCATGTTCTGACAACTTGGATCATGGTGAGAAGGAATGACCTGGAGTAACCACAAGTTTGCACTCAGAAAGAAGCCTCAGTTTTCACATCTGTAAATGGGATGAATAATACTATCTATCTCACAGGATTCTTATGAGAGTCAAATGGCATAATGTCTGTTTCAATTACTTAACACATTGCCCAGCACACAGTATGTAATCAATACATATTAACTATATTAACTGGAAGCCTGTACCTTGTGGCAGTGGGGAAAATCTTTCAGTCTCTGTAGCAACAACCCCTTGCACAGGGCTTTAGGAGTTAAAAGATGGAGCCAGGCACCTTCTCACTGTTACCTGGCTGAAGCCCAGACTAGGATGCCAAGGGGCGCTGGCACCTGCCATGGCTGCAGCCTGCTGTCAGTACAGACCCACGTCACTGAGGGAAAGGGGAATATTAGGCCATGGCAAAGTCATACACTGGCTGCATCTGTCAGTCTAAAGCTGGCTGAAAGAGAGGATGGGTTTTCCAAGGGTCTTTTAGGACAAGCAGAAAGGCCTCTGACTATTCAGGCAAGTCTAAGGAGCACCACCACCGGTCATACCTTTGGTTGCACGAACAAAATAGCTGGAAACCCAAACAACAAAGACTGCCAAGAAAACAAGCTGCTCCATCTCCTATCTCTCTCTCCAGCCCCCTTCCCCCAGGTAGGGCTATTCTAGAGCTGGGGTGTCACTGCTCAACTAAATATAATTTGAGCTCAATATGGGCCACAGCAACTGTGTTGTACATGCAAGTCATAACAAAAAGCAGTGCAGAAAAAGTCAGCACCTAGGGTGAGCTAGAATTATACCATCTCACCGGCCTGTGGCTCAGAAGATGAAAGTGGTGGCCACAGAAAGTGCATGGTACAGAAGGAAGGAGAAAGGGGAAAGAGAAAGGGCCAAGGCAGGCTGGGTTGGGGAGGGGGGAGCTGGAGGTAACACAGGTGAGGGAGGGAGGGCGGGCCTGTCCTCTATCAGCCCTGACCTGGCAGGCAGGGATGGAAAGCTGGAGGGGACGCTGCACTCAGCTGACTGCCCCGTGGGCCAGTGCACAGGAGGCCAAGCTGCCATGCCCATTAATGCCTCCCATCCTTCTCAGGTTTAAAAGGGGAAATGTTCTATTTATAAGCCACCGACCAGTACAGACCTGGCAGCCTCTGGATGGCTCTGATCCCAAAAGGATCCTGGTTACCAGTGGCTGCCTCCTCCTTCCTCTGAACTGTGGGTGTTCTAACAGCAAAAGGCCGAAGGTGACTAGAAAAAAAAAATCCTCTTTTCTGCCTTCTGATGCTTTCATAAAACTGTAAACCTTTGGTAATGGCTGAAAGCTTTAGAAACCTTTTAAAAACAGTAGCCCACGCAACCCCATGAAGGCTTTCCCTTCGATCTTTAAGAATAAATCTCCTTTTCCGTTTTACAGATCAAGGGAAGCTGAGGCACAGAGATGAAGGGAATGTGTAATCAGAGGCGAGGAAATGGGCACACAGAGCAATGGCAATGATGTCCCTCCCCATCACCTTTCCTGGTCCTCGATCTTGTCCTCATAAAACAAGACAAGCCGGAATAAAACAACATCAGGGAGTTTGATCTGAATGGCAGCCTAAATCATGCTGAATACATGTAACAGAAACAACATGTAAAGTGAATTTTGTTGTGGTGCCAAATCCCTGTGGGCAGGTAGTGGGCTATGGCAAAGGTCCAACCATGAGAAGCCAGAGTCACCAGATGAGGTGACCTGGGCTCCCCCAGCACTTGTACAGAGGTACTGAAGGAACCACTGATGGTTTATAGTGAGGAGGCTCCCTGAGAAGGGGCATGGATGCTGGAGGCTGAGGATGAAATTCCTTCTAGGCCCACTGGATTGGCCACATATAACAAAATGGCTGAAGACAGCAAACATTTCATGCCCATCAAGAAGGGGAAAAAAATGAACTTGATAATCAGGCAGGCTCAGGTTTGAACATGAACTCCACTACTTCTCAGCTATGCTTCCTTGACCTCTTTAAGCCTATGAGCTTACTTATTTGTAAACTTGGCTGTATGAACAGCATTTCTGTCAATGGCAGCCATTCATGAAACATTTTTCATGCTCTCTGTCAAACCTCTTGCCATCTTATATAGCCTACTTTTTTTTTATTAGTATTAGATCATAGCTATGTACATTTATGCAACCATGGGGCACCATGCACTGGTTTTATAAACAGTTTGACACATTTTCATCACACTGGTTAACATAGCCTCCCTGGCATTTTCTTAGTTATTGTGTTAGGACATTTATATTCTACATTTACTAAGTTTCACATGTATACTCTATTTTTAATAGATTTGACATGTACTCTTACAATATGCACCATAGGTATGTTTTAGAAACCTTCATAAGAGAACAGTCTTCTAAGAATTGAAGCAGTATAGACAGAAGCACAATGAAGATATTTGAAAATAAAATCAAGGCTATAAATTTATTAGAAATTCTGGATCTAGCCATACCTGAAACTAACATGCTCTTGTATCTTTGTTTATGTGAAACAATAAAAACTCTCTTTTTGATATTGTTTAGGTAGTACAAGTTAGGTTTCTGTCCATTGTGACAAAAAAAAAAGTCCTTACTTGTATAGACTGATCAGTAATCACACCAATCAGATCCAATGTACACAGAATGTCAAAAAAAAAAAAGGTCAGGTCTCATCCCAAATCTTCTGACTCCTATTTCAGTGCTCTGTCATTTCAACAAGGCTCAGACATAAATGAATGCCCTAGTCAAGATCTCTTTTGTTCTGGCCAAAGACCAATATCGCCAACAAGGGCCTGGGTTTTGCTGCAAGAAATGCCTGCTTCTTAGATTATCATTAAAGAAAAGCACATGCATGGAAATGCTGCCATGGATATGGAAAATTGACACAACAGCCCTGGAGGGCCAGATGGATTCCAGACAGCTGTGACTTGATGGAGGCACTCCATTTAGCAGGACCGAGGAGAGCCCAGCATGAGCAGCATCAATTAGCAACCACTTTTGAGAGAAGATGATTACAGCACATCACTGCAATCAAGCTTCATGCAGCCACCACAAATAATGGTTATCAACTCTCTGTAGAAACACACAGACATGTTTGATATACTTAAAAAAAAAAAAAAAAAAAAAAGAATAGCATAATGTACCAGAATTCTCACACATTGCTGGAGAGATTATGAACAGGTACAAACTCTCTAAAAAGTAATTTTCCTATTAGGTTGCAAAAATCTTTAAAATCAAAATCCTTTTAACCTTTGACTCAGTAATCATTCTCCTCCCCCAGAAGAATCTGCCTTGGGAAAATATCAGAAGTGCAAGCACAGACTTATATTCCTGATGAAAGAAAGTTGTTCATCTCAGCAGTCTTTATAACATCAATAAAAGAATGTGTCCACATGCCAAAAAAAAAAAAAAAAAAAAGGGAAATTGTTGGAAAATATTATGATACATAGCCACAGGATGGAAAATTATAATAGCCATCAAAATTACGATCTAGACACATTTAGGGGAGAGAGACAAGATGGTGGACTGAAGCCAGCTTTCCACAGAGGCTCCCGTCCAGAAGGAGAGTTAAGGGACAAAAATTTAGTAAGTAACCTGGAGGATTCAAGCTGTACCAAGAGAGAAGGTTGAAGAATGCACATCAACACCGCTGAGGCGAGCTGAGACCACAAGGATGCAAACAAAAGGTACAAAATCCATCACCAAGCGGACGGGAGTCCCCCCTCCCCCATGAGAACAGCTCAAGAGCCCCACAAACAAAAGGGCAGAAATTAAAGGCCCTCCCACTTCCCTTCATGGGTGTGACCTTCTAAAAACTGGACCTACCTCCCCTAATAGGGTGCCATGATGCTCCCCTGCCAGGCATAAAACTGTATAAAACTTTAAATATCTTTGCCAGCAACCAGCACTCCCCTCCACTCACACTGAGGTCTGGAGGTCTGTCCCCCAGGAGTTCAGATTCTTGGGTGATTTATCAAGGAGTGTGGACAGTGCCCGAGCTATGACTAATCAGCACTGACTCTGAGGCACGCGAGTGAGGCGAGAGAGCACTCAGCTGAGGAGGAGTCACGCCACGGCGGCACTTCCCTGCGGCACTTCCCTGCAGCGGGGTGCACCAGCCCTCTTTGAGCAGCAATACGGCCAGGCATAAAACTGAGTGAAACTGTAGCTTTCCCGTTTGAAGCACTGAGCTCCCAGCGCTCCCTCCCCACACTCACTTGCGGGTCTGGGGGCCTGTCCCCCAGGAGTTCAGATTCTTGGGTGATTTCTCGAGGGGAGCGGACAGTGCCTAAACTGCAACTGGTCAGCGCTGACACTGAGGCATGCGAGCGAGGAGAGGGCACTCGGCTGAGGGGGAGTCATGTCTTGGCAGCAATTCCCTGCAGCGTGGTGCAGCAGCCCTCCTTGGGAAGCAATATGTCCAGGCATAAAACTGAGTGAAGCTGAAGCTTCCCCGTTTCCAGCGCTGAGCTCCCAGCACTCCCTCCCACTCCCACTCGGGGATCTGGGGGCCTGCCCCCCAGCAGTTCGGATTTTTGGTTGATTTCTTGTGGGGTGGACAGTGCCTGAGCTACATTGTCTCTGGGGTGCGGAAGTGAGGAGACAACGGTCGGCTACAAGGGAACCACTCCAGAGCGGCAGTTCCCAGAGACGTGGAGCAGCAGCTGTCTTCTGGCAGTGGTGTAGCCAGGCATAAAACTGTGTGGGCTGCAGCTCTGGGCTCCAAGCACTCTCCTTCACCCCCACTCTCAGATCTGGAGGCCTGTCCCCCAGGAGTCCGGATTTCTGGGTGATCTCTTGAGGGGTGTGGACAGAGCATAAACTGCGGCTGGTCAGTGAAGGGTCGGCTGGGTGCCCACACCACATCGGCAGTTCCCAGAGGCGGATCGACAGCCATTTTTTGTTTGTTTGTTTGTTTGTTTGTTTTTAACAGCAAAACAGCTCACTTCTAGATATTCTGAAGCCACACCCCCTGTCTCCCTTGGCAACCAGAGGAGGCCACCCGTGAGTAAAGGATTTCCCTGACACTGCTCACAAACCCAGAAAGCTTCCAGGTCAGGGCCTACTCAGAGAGGTAATTTAATACAAACCTCCAGCAGTAAAGACATTTGAACTCAAAACAGCCTGTCCTCTGCAGCCGATTTTAGCAGAAACAGAGACAGAATTCCACAAAGTTGTCCTGTCCTGTTCTGTTCTGTTCTGTTCTGTTCTGTTTTGTTAGCAACATCAATCATGGGCGGGGCTAAATCTGAGTGAACAC
>CAUYPK010075383.1:0-11657 GCA_963574355.1 Loris lydekkerianus
GATCTTTTAGATCAGGCTCCTGAAAGAAAGGATGCAATTGGCCCTATTTCTAATAAGACAAATTGTGCAATTTTCTTTTTGAGAACTGATTTGGCTTTTGAATTATACATATCAGTAGGACATACTCCGACTTACCCAAAAGTTCTCTTCTAACTGCTTTTTTTTTTTTTTTCTGATCAAACTCCCTGAAACTTTATTTTTCAACCTGGAAGATTTGCTAAGATTACAGAGATGTGTAAGAAAACAGCGAGTTGTGATGTGAATGGATTTAACTTTTTGTTCTGGTTGAACTGCCAATTAACTGTATGGTCTTGGGTCAAAGCCGCCTTGCCCCTTGGGTCTCACTCCCCCTACTTGTGTGCACAGCGGCAGAATTAGAGGTCTCTAAGACCCTTGAGTTTCAACACTGAATATTCTATGAACTTTTCTTCTAAAATAGATTTTTTTCTGTCTTCTGAATAGTACAAGTGTCATTGACCCATCAACCAAATAGCAGAATTAAAGAAAGAAGGCACTGCTGCTTAAGATTTTCTTTTCCTTTTATTTAAAAAACCTTAAAAAATTATGGTAAGAGATATGTAACATAGAATTTATCATCTTAACCATTTTTAATACATCAGTAATATTAAGTATATCACATTGCTGTACAAACAATCTTTACAATTTTTCATCTTGCAAAACTGAAAATTTATACCTATTTGAACAAGAACTCCCCATTCTCCCTCCCCTTCATCGCTGGCCAACCACTCTTCTGCTTTCTATGAAGTTGAACAGTCTTGATACCTCATGTAAGTTGAATTATACAGTAGTTGTCTTTTTGTGATTGTGTTATTTTACTCAATACAATGTCCTCAAGGTTCATTTAAGTTATAGTATGTGTCAAAGTTTCCCTCCCTTTTAAGATGAATAACATTCATTTTCTGTACATACCACACTTTATATTTCCATTTGTTCATTGATAGATACTTGGGTTGCTTCTACTTTGTGACTATTATGAAGAGCCTGCTGTGGAAATAGGTGTACTGCTGCTGGGTTTTAAAAGAGAAGAATGCATATTTATTTTTCTTAGACCCTAAGAAAATATCTGTACTGTCCCTAATCTTCTGAGTTCATCTAGAGAGTTTCCAGAGGTAAGGGAAGTAGGTCACCAGTGTGCTTAAACTCCATTCTGGGAGAAGCATAGGAGGATTATTTAAAATATCATTTCCAGATGTGTCTTATGTGTTTCCAAAGTATGTTCCCTTCTGTTTTATTACCAGTCATTAAAGGAAACAACAGGGAAAGAGAGCAACAAAGTTTTGTCTTCCAAAATATCTTCACCATCAGGACAGTTTTACTGTGAACCTGAATCTTCATAGATAGGTCCCATTTTTAATTAGTTACAGATTTAAACCTTTATGAAAAAAGTCTCCCAGACTTTTAAAATTCAAAAATTTTAGCCCACATATTAGCATATTTGTCCTACTTCAAAGTGTTATATGATACAAAAGGTTATTAATGTACTTATATAATTTACATGTCTAAGTCAAGGCAGATCATTTTTAAGCAATAGGCTCAGAGATTTTCAAGTAAACTTTCTCTTTTTTTTGTGAAATAAAGTCACTCTTTGAACCAGATTAAGACTCCTACCTCTAGGTATTCAGTCACTAATTAATTACATAGCGTGTATATTTTTGACTTTAGAAGCAGCTGATAACTGAAGCTACTTTGGTGCTTTCCATATTTGCATTTTGTTTTTGTTCTTTCTGCTACCTTAAGCACTTTCTTTTCTGAACAAGCTATATAAAGCTCATGTTGAGTGCAGCTAGAAAAATCTTCTAATGAAGAAAGGCTTTCAACATCACTGACAATATTTTTTATCTTATTCACATATAAAATTTCAGGATAAATGTCATCAGGGAAATCCATTCCAAATTAGATGTTCAATTTGAAATAGGAAAGCAAGTTCTACTCAAGTAGGAACATAAATAACTCAGAATACATAATTTCCACCTTTCTGAACCTGTGATGATTATAAGGTAGAGGTCCCACCCATGCATCACTCTAAGTAGAATTCCATTTTTAAGGCCTTTTTAGATCACCATGCTCCATAGAAATGTAATGTAAGCCATATATATAAAACTTTAATTTTTCTAGTAGCAATATTAAAAAATAAACAGGTGAAATTAATTTTAATAATATATTTTATTAACCCAACACTGAAAGTATCATTTCAAGAGATAATCTATAGATAATTATTAATAAAATATTTTACTTTATTTGTTATTGCATCTTCAATATCTTCTTTTTTTGTTATATTTAGCAATACATCTCAATTTGGACTAGTCATTTTCAAGACTCAACAGCCACAATTGAGTAATGGCGACCATATTGGACAGCACAAGCAGCTTTAGAGCAGTGGATGACTATTTTGATTTGAACTGTTCTGACTTTCATAATAGCTTATATCTGTGAGTCAATGCAAAAATTTGAGATACACAAAAATTAAATATAAAATCTATGTGGACAGAACAAATGAAGTCCTTCCAGCAGCACTAGTAAGCTGAGAAACGACTGTGTTTCTTGGTAGTGAAATAATGGACCATAACACAGTCTGTCTCAAAACTTTTGTAGTGATCTGCATATATTTATATTTACATGTGCAATTTCTTTTTATCATATTTATATTTATATGTATACATCTAGATGCTCTAAGCCTTTAAGAAGCCCAGTGTACACACCCTGATGAGTAGCTATCTTACCAAATGTTTCCTCACTTCACAAAGCAATTCGACAGGTTTCCTTTGGAGAGTGACAGCTTCTGGTTCACTTCAAATAATTTAATTTACAGAAAAGTAACTTTCAAACAACTTTTTAAGAGTAACACAGCACTATGTAATCCGAAAAACACCTGTATGTCCTTACAATAAAAGAATCGAATTGGAACGCCAATCCCAGTCCTCCTAGGTAATAGAGAAGAGGTGAAAAGTGAGTCAGGATCACTTAACATCTGGAACGTCTATTTATTGCAGTTCTTAAAATATTTTTACTCTATATATTTAAATGGAACTTTAAAAATTTAGATCAGTGTAGAGAATTTTTATGCTTAAAGTATAAAGGATGTATTTTTCCTTTGATTCCAGAAATACACATGCACATACACACACACACATAACACGCACACAGTAGGCTGAAGTTGAAAAACATAAATGTAAACTAATATAATTTTTGTCTCATTGTAGACAGTATAGTAGAATGTCAAAACTTGAATCTCATATACTGTAGAACATCTGTAAGTTGACCACCCAAGGGACTGTAGCAAAGTGATCCACATATGAAGGTGGTCAATATGAGGAACTAGGTCTACCATACTGATAACATACATGTGGTGCATGTCTGGTCTATGAAAATTAGGTCAACTTAAGGAGGTGGTCAAGGTTGGGAGGTGGTCAAGTATGGAGGTTCTACTATATTTTCAGTGTTACCTCCCTTACTTTTTACAGTAAGGAAAGATCAACCATCACGGAATGACCTGTATATTAGATCATCACACATTCAGAGTTTTCAAAAACTAGCCTCCAGTCCTTTTATTTTATTTTATTTATTTATTTTTTAGAGACAGAGTCTCACTTTGTCACCCACAGTAGAGTGCCATGGCGTCACAGCTCACAGCAACCTCCAGCTCTTGGGCTTAGGCGATTTACTTGCTTCAGCCTCCAGAGTAGCTGTGACTAGAGGTGCCTGCCACAATGCCTGGCTACATTTTGTTGCAGTTTGTCCAGGGCTAATCCTCTTGAAAGGCAATTTAACCACATAAATTAAAAAAAAAATGAGATTCTTCCTTTATGCGGAAATTTTACTTCTAGGAATCTATCTCAAAGAAACTTCAGAGATGAGTGAAAATTCTGTATTTTTTGTAAGTAAACTTAAGCTCATTGCAATGGTATTTCTAATAAAAAATGTGAGAGAAACCTAATGCTCAAGAAATAAGGGAATAGTTACATAAATTAGATAAGATACACTAAAACTAATGTTCAAAATGTAAAATCAAGAATCTTATGCAAATATGAAATGCATGCATGTTAAAGATTTTTTTCAACTCATTAATTAATAAGGAAATCAGTAGGATGATATGAAGCTCAAAGAGGAACTGAGGAGTTAGCATTTATTAGCAATTTTTTACAGGAATATTAGTGTGATAATTTTGGTTCATTTATAAATTAACATTGTAAAGAGCAATAAACCCTAAACTTTGGACTTATGTTTCTCTTTGGTAAGAAAATATTTGCATCTTAATTAGAAAAAAAAATTCGCAGGTTAACATGTAACTCTACTAATTCTAAAATCTTTGTTAAATAGTAAAGAGCAAGTTGAATAAATTTTATCCTCATTGATAATTTAAAGGAAGTGCCAGTCAATATTTTGCCATATTTTCAAGCTTTGTGTATTTTCTTTAACAAGCCATACGTGGAATCCTAGAAACTGTTAAAATTTGTAGCATAGAAAATGTTAACAAAATTTTGTTAAATGATGAATAAAAGTAGATTAATAAAGGATTGTATACAGTTTGATCCTAGTTTTAAAATTATGGGTAAGATTTATAAAATAGGCACATAAAAACGTTAATTATATTCATCAACATTTTAATATACTATTTTCAGTATAAAGAGTTGGAAATTGTTGCTCCCATTTTATAATAAATAGCTGAACAAACCGACCCAGATGAGATCTGGGGTTACAAATGAAGTTGCAGGACAAACCATGGCCCTAAAATCTAGAGAGAAGGGAAAATCCAGAGTCCCAACTGATACTTGCTTACTTGGAGAAGTTGTTATCCTCTAGAGTGATTTTTCAACTGGTGTGCCGTGCTGGTGTGCCCTGAGAAGACCTTAGGATCATAGGTGTTCCATAAAAATCTTTAAAAATCATTAATTAAATCATTTGTGAAAGGATTTCAAAGCACAGTTAGCTATATTCTTTATTTTACTTTTTTTTTTTTTTTTTTTGAGATGGAGTTTCACTATGTTGCCCCTGGAAGAGTGCTATGGCGTCATAGCTCCCAGCAACCTTAAACTCTTGGGCTTAAGTGATTTCTCTTGCTCAGCCTCCCAAGTACCTGGGACTACAGGCACCTGCCACAATGCCTGGCTGTTTTTGTTGTTGTTGTTGTTGTCATTGTTGTTTAGTGGGCCTGGGCTGGCTTCAAACTCACTAGCCCTGGTGCATGTGTCCAGCGCCCTAACCACTGAGTATGGGTGTTGAACCTTACTCTTTTTTTTTTTTTTTTTTTTTAATCAACATAATTTAAGCATTCCAGGCAAGTTTAACTACAGGTTCAAGTGTGTCATTAAAAAGATTAAAAAGTTTGCAAAACACTATTCTAGAGCCATAAACTGGTAAATCTAATTGGTAATTTTAAGAGATTATTGGAAGCTGAGTATAGACTAATGTGAGAGTAAGAAACTTTGTGGGGGGACCCAGTCTTGTAGGAGCCCATGCTGTAGTACATTTTACTTTTAAGAGATTCATCATATTCTTATGGTGAAGATCTTAGAATGATCCACTGTGTGGCTCTCGCAAGAGAGGAAAAGACTAATCATTGGGAAACATATCTAGAGAATTTTCCATAACAAAGTTCTCCTATCTAGGGAACAAATCTTTATGAGACATTTATTCTATCTAGGAGAAAGGATTTCTTCTCACTTTAGTCCATTCTAGACATCCTGTCTCTCCTAAGGTAGGCAAAACAAAACAAAACAAAACAGTAACAACAAAACCCTGTGTCAATGGAGAAAATAGTTAGGGTCATAGACCAGACAGAGGACCACCAAAAAACTGAGATTTAATCTTAAAGTCATAGAACACTTCTCTTCCTCACAACTTACAAGGACACCACCAGGGCTTCAATATAATAACAGTAGACTGCAGTGGAAAGAGCTGCAAGATACAGACCCTCTCTGAAATATAGGGAAGCCAAAGTGAAGAGGGGAGATAAAAACAAGGACACAAGAGGAACATGAAGACTCTGCATCAACAGCTACATTTAATATTAAATACAGCTCAATCTCTAGTCAGATCAAAATAAATCCTCACTCTAACGGCCTATTTATCTTAATTCCTATTACATAATATAACATATCTTGCTTTCAACAAAATATCTCAAGGCATGACAAGAAGCAAGAAAAAACACAGTCTAAAGAGGCAAAGCAAGCATCTGACCCACAAGGAGGTATGACACAGGAATGGAATTATCACACAGGAAATTTAAAATAACTATGACTAATGTGTTAAAAATCCTATTGGAAAAAGTAAAACAACAGGCAAGTATAGATGGTAATGTAACCAAAAAGATAAAACTCTAAGCAGAATCAAAAGAAATACCAGAAGTAAAAATCATGAAAACAGAGATGAAGAAACACATTTAATGGACTCATCAGTAGACTTGACACAGCTGATGAAAGAATCTGTGAGCTTGAAAATAGGTCAGTAGAACTTAGCAAGAAAACAGAACACCTAAGAACTGTGGGATAATTTTAGTAGGTATAACATACATACATGTAGTGGCATGTCCAAAGGAGAAGAAAGAGAGACTAGTAAAAAAGAAATATTTGAAGCGATTACGGCCCAGAATTTTCAAAATTCATGACAAACACCAAATCACAGATCTAGGAAATTTAGAGAGCATCAAACAGAATAAATGCTAAAAAAACCAAATCAAAACAAACACTCTCCTGAAAACCAACCCCCCACCCAAAACTATACTACAGCTATTCAAATTATAGAAAAACAAAGAGTGATGCAATCTTGAAAGAAGACAGAGAGAAGGAAAACATCTCTTTAGAAGAAAAAAAAAATTATGACGGACTTCTTATCAGAAATTATGCAAGCAAGAAAAGAATGAAATTAAATATTTTAAAGTATTGAAAAAAGGAACCTACATTCAACATTTTATGAAATTATCCTTCTAAAGTGAGGTACATAGCCAGGGTAGTTTGTCAAGAATAAGAAATAAAAAGTTGATTATATCCCAGTAATATAATTTTAGGTGTTGCTTCAATTGCCAAGGGGGTCCTCCTTATATCCTCAAAAAATATTTTCCCAGGCCAATATCTTCAACTGTTTTCCCTGCATTCTGTTGTAGAATTTTTATAGTTTCATGCCTTAAGTTTAAATCTTTTATCCAGTGAGAATCAATTTTTGTTAATGGAGAAAGATGTTTAGACCAAGAGGAGCCTAAAGAGACAAGACAGCTAAATGTTATGTGATATCTTAGATGGGATCCTGGAATGGAAAAGGGGCTTTGGGTGCAACAGAGAACATCTGAATTAAGCATAGACTTTAGTTAATAACATGTACATTATATATGATACATATAATACAGCATACTATATATTATATTATATAATTATATATTGATGCATAATTATTAAATTAACTAATATTGATAATAAAATACCAATATTGGTTCATTAATTGTAACAAGTATATGTTAACGATGCTAATGTAAGATAATAATAAAAGAAACTGAGTATAAGGTATATGAGAAATTAGAACTATCTTTACAATTTTTCTGTACATCTAAAATGTTTTAAAATTAGAAATCTCTTTAAAAAATGTTAATAGTTGTTTTCTCTGGGTTGGTAGTATTAGGTAATTTAATTTTTTTCTGCATTTTTGGATTTTTCAATTATTTATAATGAACCCATACAAGTTATTTATTTTTTATTTATCTATTTTTTTTTTTTTTGAGACAGAGTCTCACTATGTCACCCTTCGTAGAGGGCTATGACATCACAGCTCACAGCAACCTCAAAGTCGGGGGCTTTCTTGTGATTCTCTTGCCTCAACCTCCCAAGTAGCTGAGACTACAGGTGCCTGTCACAATGCCCAGCTATTTTTTGTTGTAGTTGTCATTGTTGTTTAGGAGGTCTAGGCTGGGTGGAAACCTACCAGCCCTGGTGTATGTGGCCAGTGCCCTAACCACTGAACTATGGGCGCTGAGCCCCATACAACTTTTAAAATCAGCAAAACAAGTTTTCTAATATGAACAAATATGGATTTTGTTAAAAAGGAAACTATTTTCAGAGTGTTTCAAATATATCTATTTTCTTGCAGTTATAGGGTAAGCTTCCTGAATGTAAGAATAATGTTCTTTGCTTTGTTGTCTTTCTAACCTCCATAATATCTATCGTAGTGCTCTGCTCATAGTACTAGATCAGTACATGCGTGTGAATGACACTAACTAGCTCTATTGACTTAAATTGTTGCACTGAAAATTTTCAGCTTGGTATTTTTATTCACTCTTAATGAAATCAACTATATGGCCATAAACATAAAGAGATAAGTTACTAAAACACAAATAACTCAAGAAGTCCAGCATGGTACATTACTGGATACTCATAGACCTGCTTTTGTTTAAAGAAAGGCATCTAATTGTTTGAAGGTTTATATATAAGTCAGTTGATTTGCTTAAGTTGAATTCTGTGGTGAATTATATCAAAAATTGTAAAGAAAGACCCCTACTATTTTGGTAAGACCTAGCCTTATAGTCTTCAGATGAGCTGATCCTACAGTGGGCAGTAGCAAGATTATTTAAGTATGAATCTATTTTCATTACAATCAAAATTCTCAGAAACTTGCCTGGTAGCCATGTCCTTTTGCACCAGTACAGAGCTAACTCTTCTTTGTTCCTTTCTTCTGAGGACAGAAAGTTTGTGCAAAACACTCTGGCCCTGTTTCAGTTACGCAAGCAGGCCAAACTAAACTTTGGTCACAGTTGTCTTTATTTTATGAAGATTTAAAGGCAGAGTTGCCCTAATGCCCTTGATCAGCATCTGTAAGAAAGAGTGCAGGCAACAGTGGGAGGCTGGAACATAGCAAGGCCACCCAAACTCTGCCTGCTGCTTCCTGAGCCTGCTACTTATAAGTGGTGAGAGCACACTTAAGAAGTCCTTCAGGATTTACTTCACACCCAGGAGCATAATGGGAAATGCCTGGGGGTCAGGGATGGTGCTTTGTGTGTGGATATGTAAAGTAGTGTGTGGCCTCTCTGCCCCAGGAATGACCCTCTGCAGCATCTCTTTATTTGTAGAAACAATATGCAAATGGTGAGGCTGTTCTCAGCCAGGCTGCAGGCACATGTTTATGAGGCTTGGATCACTGCTTGTGCCTGCTTGGGAAAAAAATTTTGAAACATTCCGTAGGTCTTCTGGAAACTTCAACTTGTTCTGTTGTTGCCCTTGGACTCTCAAACTTGGTATTTGATAATAATCGTTGTTAATAACCCTAGTATCTTTTCTTTCTTCTTGGGGGTTTTGGTAGACCTAGAATTCAGTTAGTTGACATGAAACACTTCTGTTTTCAAATGATGAAGTAAGGAAATTGACCAAATGTCTTTATCTTTTTGTTATATATATATATATATAGAGAGAGAGAGAGAGAGATACTATCTGAGAATGTGAAGTAATTTGCTGAAGTAAAACAGTAGAATTGTCTGTGTGTAAGTTAGAATCACTCCTTACACGAGGCCCTTCAGGAGGCACTCCAGTTTGTCAGCCCCTTCGATGTTCTTTTCTCTGATTGGAACGTGACTCATCTCACTTTGAGTCCTGTGCCTTTCTCTTAATTTTCTCCCCCATTCAGCTTTGGAATTAACTTGTTAAATTAATCTCATCTTCATTTATTTTACAGTGTCTTCATGTTTAAATGCTGATTTTATGAACATCTGTTTCAATCACAGTTGCAAACCCATTACTTTTATGAGGCGTACATATTTTAGAGAGATTTACTGCTGACCTTTGTTGGTGAATTGAATGTTTTTGTTGTTGGTAACATTTCTGGAATTGATGCCATTGTTCCTGCCACCCAGATAGTGGTTTCAAATGAGATATGTTTGGGGGAATCCTTTTGCTTTAAACACATTAAATCAGCGACAGACATCACTTTAAAATCATGCAGCGTTGGAAAAAAAGAAATTAAGGGTGTTAAATCTTGCATCATGAGACCGGGCTACACTGTCATTCAATTTTCCTCTGTGTTGAAACCATTTAGAAGTTTCATATTTGCTGTAAGTGGTGTTTTTCTCTCTTAGTTCTTGTCCTTTAATAATACAATTGGAGGAACTTACATAACTGCTATGTGGCTATTGATAAATCCATCAATCAAAATAAGGTAAATTGTGCATTCAGCTTTCCACCCTTTAAAAAAATACATTGTTCTTCAGAGTCAGGTAGCAGAGAAAACCATCTGCTAAGTGGTTAGACCTCCAGTCTCCAGGGACATGTTTTGAATTTCCTCTGGGTGTTAGGGATCTAGTAAAAAGTGAAAGAAATTTTGTTTCTCATAGCAAGCTGATGACAGTGGTGGGATGTTCAAAATATCTCCCAGTTTAATGAGTATGTAGGCTGAATCTTGCTTTTATCCTGGAGAAAGTAATCAGAGTTGGAGTACCATGGAGAAATGGAGTAGGAAGGCTATACTTATAACGATGACAAATTTATTCTCTAATCTGTTTCAGAAAGAACGTTCCTCTATTTGGTACAATTGTTTTAGTTCTGTACACAGTGGTGTAATCTTAATTCTGATATTGAGAGAATTTGATTTATTTTAAAAAATTATCTGCAATTATGTGCCAATTTATCTCTATTCTGAATTGGAAGAAAATATCTAGATGCTTCTGATAAAAATGCATTTTCTTTATTTTGGTTTAGGTGTTTCCTTAACCTTTAGATAATGGAAGAGTCTTTGATTAGCATATAGTAGGGTGCTAATTGTCATTTCAAGACTTACAGTATATACTCGAGTATAAGCCGAGTTTTTTCCGGCACAAAATTTGTGCCGAAAAACCCGAACTCGGCTTATACTCGGGTCATACAGGTTATTTGATTCGGTGCATGTGCACCGAATCAAATGCACGTAGTCTCCAGTCGTCTTCTGCCGTCTGCTTGAGGGGGCGGTGCTTCAGCTCAGTCCACAAGTCGGGGCTGAGCTGAAGAGGTAGGCGGCTGAACTGAGCTGTATTCCCCTGAACTATTTAACCCACAATATTTAATGGCACATCAGGTTACTTTGGCCGTTATTCCTGGTGGGCTTACATCTGTATTGCAGCCCCTGGATGTGTATCTAAATAAACCCTTTAAAGACCGTGCGAAAGATGTGGCATGAATGGATGTCATCTGGTCAAGCCCAACTGACAAAAGTCAGAAATCTAAAGAAGCCTGACATAGAACTGATAGCAAAGTGGGTTCGTGATGCATGGGAAGAGATTCCAGAGGAAATGGTGCAATGCACCTTCAAGAAATGCAGCATTAGTATTGCGATGGATGGCAGTGAAGACTACTCTTTGTATGAGACTGACAGCAGTGGTGATGATATCTCTGAACTCAGTGATGATGACAATGTCTTTGCTGATACCCTCACATCAGATATAGCTGAAGCTCTGTTTGGACATACAGATGAGGAGGAGGAGGAATCCAGTTTTGAGGGATTTCAACCTTTGTGATTTAGCTTGATTACCTGTTAAGCTATGGTTTTCTGCACTTTATTTAAAGTTTTAAAGTTGTTGTTGCTAGTTTACAGTTTTTCTTTACCAATAAATATTGAAAAGCATTTAACCTACTGATTCCTCAATTATTGTAATTGTTTTGGGTATATATTTTTATTTTTGAAATTTACCAGTG
>CAUYPK010075387.1:0-29177 GCA_963574355.1 Loris lydekkerianus
ACACTATCACTTATTTCTTTTTTTTTTTTTTTTTTTTTTTTAAGTAGTTTATTACTTTTTCTATTTTACTTAGAATTTTTGTTTCTTTGGCTGGGGCTGGGTTTGAACCCACCATCTCCGGCATATAGGCGCCGCCCTACTTAGAATTTTTTTCATTGACAAAAAATTGTCTACATTTACCATTACATTAAACTACATGAGAAAAATAAAGATATCAGAGCACCGTATCTGCATTTCAGAAGGCAATATTTCCAATCAAAGAGCAAACTTTGTAAAGACTTTAATGAGAAGCTGTCTAGGAACCAATGTGGGTTTCAGTCTATAGCTCCTTCTCACAGTATGTGATGGTGCATTGGGTGAATATATCTGCAAATTACTATAGTCGGGGGGGAAAAAAGGACCTCTGTGGTTTGACTTCAGGGTTTTTTCTTTCTCTTTGGTAGCTCTGGCCTCTCTCTCATTTTGTAGATTTTAGATCTACAAAAGTATATTTTGAAACAAAAATCAATCTTGCTTTCCACATCTCTAATTTTCATCTTCTCCAACATCTTGTGCGTGAACATGTCCACGCTTTCCATACTGGTGAAAGGATTCCAGCTGCACCCACCCCATACAACGTGTGCCTTCTTTCCTTGCCTCCCTAGGGAAACCACAGCCATTGGAGGGAAGTCTTCATTGCACCTGTCACCTGTCCCAACCAATAGCCTCACCCATAGAAGACCACCCAAAGTTTGTTGAGCTAATGAACAGTTAAAACTCAGCCAGTGGACCTCACCTAAGGTGCATACTACAATGGTACATTTCAAAACTATTAAGAGTAGAGTGCACATGTGTTACCACAACAAGCAAGCAAGCAAGCAAGGTGATGCTTACATTCATCAGTTTGATGGAAGCATTCCACAATGTTTATCAAGTCAGCATATTGTACCGCCTAAATGCATTAATGTGCACAATCGTGATTTAGTAAGGAGAAAAAAAAAAAAAATCAGCCAGTACAGAAAATCTCCCCCTCCCCCCCAGGTACAGAAGGTAGGTTGCAAATTGGGTAGGCAGAGTGAAGACGTGTGTCTCTTATTTTAAACAGGGAGATTATATACCAAACGGGGAGATTTGTATACCACAAATCTAGCTTTGTGAATCAAATGGAATTCAGCGTACTTATTTCAAGCCTTAGCAGGGTGCTGAGGTCTGCATGCCATAGCTGGCTGGGAGTCTTTCCATCCCTGGGCCCTACTTCATGGATGTGAGACCGTGTCACAGAGAGCCCCAGCTCAGGGGGCCCTGTGCTTGCTTTAATGCTCTGACGTCTTGAAGTCTTTACTTTTTAAACAATGGGGCCCTATTTTCATTTTTCCTGAGTCCCCTCAAATTATTCATCACAGATATGATTTTTTATGTTGCCAAGCAATGTGACGAAGCCCAGGGTCTAGCTCATTTTCCTAAACACAAGGTTTAAACCTAAAGGACAGATTCACTTTAGGGCCTGTGTTTTTTTTCAAGCTGAAGCCTATTAGTGTAGCATTCAAGACTCCCAACACTGCACAATTTAATGCCACTTGTCATACAAAGAGCCTGAAGCGTATTTTGAAACAAAACGTCTCAAAACGGAGCAAGTATTGTCTGCCACTAAAAGAGACATAATCCAGCCCACTGCCTCTTCACAGGGCCAGCAAAGAGGGCCGCAGAGCAAATATTACATCTGCTGTTTCACTATGGAAATTACATAGCTCGGAACCAGACTGGGGCTGAGATTTAATCATCCGTATCTAAACTCGATCACTGCCCTGCAATTTAAAGCAATGTGTTCTGCCTTCAAACGTCATGGGTAAGAGAATCCTTCTCAAAGTGATCTGGATAACAAGACAGTAAGTCCTGCTTACACAGACAGGATATCTATCACAGAAAATTCATATATTCAATGGAACCTCTGTTAAGTTGACCACCCTAAGGGCTGTAACAAACTGCTCAACATGCGGAGGTGGTGAGCACAAGGAACTAAGTCTACTGTACTGATACATTCAGGTGATGCATGTCCTTTTGATGAAAATTAGGTCACTTTAAGGAGGTGGTTGGTGTAGGGAGGTGGTCAGTGTAGGGAGCTGGTCAGTGTAGGGAGCTGGTCAGCTATGGAGGTCAATTGTATTTAGTATCTTTAAACAACCATCTATAGTATATTTTATATTCCATGTACACAGATGGTACTTGATTTTATATTTTAGTTGATGAGCAAAAGTGTTTCTGTTTATCTTGGAAATGGCAGTGCATTTTAAATAAAAGAACAACTAAAAAAAATGTGTAAATCTAATTGTATTAGTTTCAGCCGTTCAGAGTTCTAAGACCTTCGCTATGATTTTATAAAGCACTCTTCAGAAAACATTAGGACAGCTCCCATTTCCCAGGGTTCCCCAATCACTTAAAGACCCAGGGCAAAGGTCCCAACGGTGCTTACAATTTAGCTATGTCTGTCTTTATGCTTATTCTTCTTTCCAGATTAGATGCCGTTCATCCAGGTAAGACTTGCTTTAGGATAAATGACCAATGATAAATTTAAGTTTAGAATTTGGCATTTTAAAGCAAACCTTTAATGAACTAATCCATTTATTCTGATTTTCTTACTTTCTCCCATTTTTGGTTACTTATAACAGAGACAGGTTGATTGGGGCCAGATACACTCTCTGTCTCTCCCCACGAGACTAGTATATATGGATTTATTTAAGTATTTGGTCATTTGTAAATGCATAAACAGAAACCTAGATCCTTCACGTAAATTTAACACAAGGTGTTATCTGCAACATCCTTCAAACTCTGTATATTGAGACAAGCTCTCTTGTTTATTTTTTCCCTTTTATTAAAAAACAGCTTTTGCTTCTTGGGTGAGTGGTTCAGATTTATTTAGAGCAAAATGTTGGGTGTTTAATTCCCAGTGGCAGGAGCGTGGACCAGATGTCCATTTGAAGTGTTTTTCAGCTGGGTAAGAGACATCATTTACCCTCTCGCAGCATCAAAGTCCAAGTTCGATAAATCTCCTGATTGCAAGTGAGATTTCTATAAGATTGATTTTTCACACTATGCCTCGTGTTCCATGGTACCAATGACAAAAATCAAAGTCTCTAATCTTTCTTCCTTGTGGGTTTGTTTCAAATACAGCGAGACACACAAAAGGTGATGACACATAGGACTTTTGATGATAACAAGGCTCTGTGAAGTTTTCTGTTATGCATGAAGAATACAGCTAAGCTCTGTCATAGCTAAAGAGTGCCACGGCATGCACACAGCGGGCATTCAACTGTGTGTTGTACGGAAGCTAATGACTGGGCGCCCTCCTCCCCTCAATAAAATAAACACCAAGAATTCTTGCATTTCACTTTCGTGTTTCCGGTTGGAAGAGATTGAGCTAAACCCTGCATTCGAAAGGACTAAATTGCTGTCATCTGGGTGTTTGTTTGTTTTTTCTTTTTAAAAATCACAGGCTAGATGCACATGGCAGGAATACATTAGAGAATTATCTTCTGAGAGCAGCATCTGGGACTCAACCTGGAATCCCCGGTTGATTCTTGATGTGTTGCTTCCCGGGCCCCATCCTCAAGATTTCTGACACCATAGTTCCAGTGTGGTGTCTATCAAGCTGAGTCTCAAAAAAGTAGCAGGTGATACCGATTATGAAGCACCACCCTGAGGAGAAGCAGCCCTCCTCGGCCAGCCGGCTCCATCAGCTTTCAGAATAAGGCCGACTTTCCCACAGTCTTGCAACAAGCGCCTTGTACCTTTTTCATACATCAGTTATAGCCTTGAGGGTTTATGATGCTGCATTCATGATTGATTTCCACCATGCCCACCTAGCAGAGTGCATTTTTTGTTTCTCGGTTGGTTTGTTCACTGTTAGTCTGTTTCATGTCATAGATCGTGGAAGGCTTGATGCTTCTTGAGGGTCTCAGATCTTCTCCGTAAGTGCAGGTTGTGATTTATCAGTGTCAGTGGCTGGAAGATCTCAGTCTGGTTGAGTGACACACCTTGGAATCCCAGGCAGGCATGGCTGATCCCCATGACACGATCCAGCCATCCCCACAAGGTGGGAGCAGGAGGTTAGAGGGATCGTTGCCGTGGGTCCCACCTGCTCTTCCTGTTTTAATGCACAGAGAGACATGGCTTCTTTTCACTGTGCAGACACCAGATGATCCCTGCTCTACCCAGGTTTCAGCCTCAACACTCAGGGTCTCCTGCACCCATCGCAGATCTTTGTCTGTCTCCTCACAAGCCCCGCACATTCTTGGAGATGCTTCTCCTTTGTTCGGAGTCCTGTTATGCACAGTGGAAACTGTGCCCGCCTCATGCTGTGCTACTATTCTTTGGCCCTGGGCAAAATCCTTTTGACATGGTGACTCGTGAGGATAATAAAGTTTCTGTCTCCCCTGTTTGCTTCCATGTCTTTTGCTCAAGGGTTTCTCCTTAGACATACATTAGAATTTGGAATCAGTCATCCATCCATCCATCCATCTATCTATCCATCCATCCATCCATCTATCTATCCATCCATCCATCCGTCTCATCTATCCATCCATCCATCCATGTCATCTATCTATCTATCTATCTATCCATCCATTCATCCATCCATCTCATCTATCCATCCATCCATCTCATCTATCCATCCATCCATCCATCCATCTCATCTATCTATCTATCTATCTATCTATCTATCTATCTATCTATCTATCTATCTATCTTTCTTTCTTTCTTTCTTTCTATCTATCCATCCATTCATCCATCTTATCTATCATCTATCTAATCTATCCAACCATCTATCTATCTATCTATCTATCTATCTATCTATCTATCTATCTATCTATCTATCTATCTATCTATCTATCCATACATTCATCTATCCATCCAGTCTATCTATCTATCTATCTATCTATCTATCTATCTATCTATCTATCTATCTATCTATCCATCCATCCATTCATCTTATCTATCATCTATCTAATCTATCCAACCATCTATCTATCTATCTATCTATCTATCTATCTATCTATCCATTCATCCATCTATCTCATCTATCTATCTATCTATCTATCTATCTATCTATCTATCTATCTATCTATCCATCCATTCATCCATCTTATCTATGATCTATCTAATCTATCCAATCATCTATCTACCTATCTATCTCTCTATCTATCCATTCATCCACCTTATCTATCATCTATCTAATCTATCCAACCATCTATCTATCTATCTATCTATCTATCTATCTATCTATCTATCCACCCATCCATTCATCTATCCATCCAGTCTATCTATCTATCTATGTATCTATCTATTCATCCATCCATCTCATTTATCTATCTATGTATCTATGTATCTATGTATCTATGTATCTATCTATCTATCTATCTATCTATCTATCTATCTATATGTCTATCTATCTATCTATTCAACCATCTATCTATCCATCCCATCTATCTATCCACCCATCTATCTGTCTCTTCTATCAGCTATCTATACATCCATCTTATCTATCTATCTATCTATCTATCTATCTATCTATCTATCTACCTACCTATCATCTGTATATCTATCATCTATCTGTCTATCTATCTGTGTAGCTGTTTATCTCTCTATCTCTCTCTGTCTACCTTTTTATCTACCTCTTTATCTATCTATCAATCATGTCTCCTGTCTCATTTATCTGTCCTTGATGGGTCCACTGTCTCTCAATCATCTATCTTTTATGTATAATTTCTGAGTTATCCTCTCCCCATCACCTGTCTATCACCCCTCCCACCTAGCGTGTATCTACTATTCACCTTCTCTTCTGTTACTGCCATCCAGTTTTCCATTTCTTGGTCTTGGCATTGCTCCCCACCCCCACTTTGTTTTTATTACAACAATGCAGCCTTCTTCAGTACCATGCTCTTTTCCTAGAATTTTTTTGTTTCATCTCTATCCATTAGTTTCTGGTCTCAAACTGCTTCTCCCTGGCTTTTTTTTTTTTTTTTTTTGCATTTATAATGTCCTTTAGTCTTGAAGTGTGTGTTTGTGTGTGTGTGTGTGTCCAACAGAAATCTTCAAATGGCTTCTGATTCTTTCAACAAGTTTTACTGTATAGAGACTCTATACTGTGTGTGAGGCCAATTACTTGATTTTTATTTTTGCTCGATTATGGAAGAGAATTTGAGTGAGCCATGGGTCATTGGGGTGTAGATGTGTACACTGGACAAAACTTAGGTCCACCATGACCTAAGTTCTCTAAGTATATTTTTAACACAATGGGGATTACATCAGACATATTCTTTCAAATCCAGTTTTTTCACATAATATGTCATAGTATTTTCTTTCCCTGGCTTCACTACCAACCATCATCTGAATATCCTACTTAGTCAATTTGTACTATTATCTCATATTTAGATTGTTCCTATTTTAAATATTATAAACAATTTCACAACAACCGTCCATGTGCATAAACGTCTTATTATATTTCTGACAATTCCTATAGGAAATATTCTTAAAAATTGTATTACTTGACGAAATATTGTGAGTATTGTAAAGACTCAATGAATGCCCAGATTGTTTACAGGAACATTCTGAAATGTTTTTAGTTCTACTAGGAGTGAATGAGAAACTACTTTATTAGATACCAATGTATTCATTGTTTTCTTGAGATAAAACACATTGTTGTTACCCTGTTTGGTTAACAGTCATCTTCTTTTTTTAACTTTTTCTTTTTTAAACTTTTTGTGTGCCTAAACCATTGTTTTGTTCTAGTTTAACATATTTTTAAGTTATTGGTTAATAAGTGTTTGTATAAGATGATAACCTCCATTATAGTATCTACTTTATATTTATTACAAATTTTTTTTTTACTCTGTGGCATGGTTTTCTTAATACGTTTTGTTTTCAAAAAGTCCATAATTTGAGAATAGTCAAATCAATTAGACTTGAATTATCATAACCTATGAGGATCCCGCGTTGGTCACCAACTTTAATGTGTTTTGCTGTGTATTCTGGAAATAAGTCATTGTACCAAGATATGATTGTTTTTATAACTACATTTCTGGCAATGAAACTGTTCCTGTATTTCTATCTTGCACCTCATATTTAATTTATTTTGGGGGGACCAAAAAGGAAGAAAAGGAAAAGTACAAAGACTGATTTACTCAGTATAAGACTTCATTACTTTGGGGTCTTTGTATGTGTGTGCACACACACACTTGTGCACTTACAAGGATGTAAGTCCCATAGAGGGCTAAACTTGCCCTTTTACATTTGTTATTTATTTGGTTAGTTATTGGTAATTAATAGCAGCTGCCTGCTTGGGTATTATTTTGTACCCTTCCATTTATTTTGGTTTATATTGAGCTAAACTAAGTAGTTTTGATTTTCTATGTATTGTCTGTTACATTTTAGAATTAATTAGAACAATTTAGGTAACAGACAAATAAAATTCAAATGAGTAAGAATGTGAAACAGGCGTTTCCAAATGCATGTCTCTAGAACAAATATTCTTGAGATCAAATAAGTATAAAAAACACTGAAATGTATTGAATGTTTGCATTCCTCCCTCCCCCCAACTCACACACCAAAATTCATATCGTGAAATCCTAATTCTAAGGAGGTGGGGCCTTATGAGCGGTGATGAGGTCATGAGGGTGGAGCCCCTTGGAGGGGGTTAGTGCCCTTATAAAGGGCCCCCAGAGAGCTCCTTACCCTTTCTACCATGTGAGGACACAGTGAGAAGGGGCCACTTGTGAACCAGGTAGTGAGTCCCCACCGCTCACAGCATCTGCCATGCCGGGATCTTGTATCTTCAGCCTCCAGAACTGTGAGCAATAAATGTCTGCTGTTTAAGCCACCCAGTCTGTAGTGTTTGCTTTTGTCAACTGTCCTGGGAGTCTTCCCAGTAGACTCTCACACTGGTCATTATCACAGCCAAGGCCCTGGCAGCTCCCACTGAGGGAGGCTGTTTTATGGACCCCACAGATCCCTTGTATGCTGTGTGCGTCCTGTGTTTGTGGTGTGTGCCTGTAAAACACCTCCTCAGATCATGGGAGGTAGTCAGCATCCATAGAACATTTGAAGAAATGCTTCTGTGTGCTGTAGTCAGGCAATATCCTCAAATTTTCCCTCATGCTTAATTTTAAAAAGATATATTAAAAATACATATCGTAATACCTTTTAGTTGTAATATCCAAAGCTCATATTTCACCCTGTTCTGATTATTATTACCTTATATTGCCATAAGGCATAGGCATCTTAATAAAAAATAATTTCATCAATAATCTTCCAAGTTTCTGATGGAAGAGAATGAGACTCATGAGAAGGATATCTGTTTATCTCCTTCTGTAGAGATGCCATTTCTTGGTACCTAAAAATGAGCTCAGTATTGGACAGCACCTGTGATTGTTTTTAATACTTCTGGCTCAGCACCCGTAGCACAGTGGTTACCACACCAGCCACATACACTAAGGGTGACGGGTTCAAAGTCGGCCAAGGCCAGCTAATGACAACTGTAACCAAAAATAGCAGGGCGTTGTGGTGGGCACCTGTAGTCCCCACTGCTTGGAAGGCTGAGGCAAGAGAATCCCTTGAGCCCAAGAGTTTGAGGTTGCTGTGAGCTGTGACACCACAGCACTCTACCCAGGGTGACATAGTGAGACTGTCTCAAAAACAAAAAAATACTTACATATTTCTAAAACAAATGCTAATGGGGGGGTAAGGTGGAAGTCTTTAACTTGCCCAGGTGTTCCTCATCACTTATCTTATTTTTTAAAACTTGGGGCAATTTTCTTAGCAATTTCTTTTCCAGCATATCATTAGAAAGATGATCTTATGGCAGCCTGATTCTATTGTGCATATAATTCTAGCAACAAGTATCAGCAGGTGTGCCCAGAGAGCTGGGCGGATGAACACAAACTGTTCAGCAAAAATTAGACAGGAAGAGCCAAGTGTTAAACAAAAAACTCATTATTCTCTGACAGTAAGAGTTTGACTTTTTGGAAATGCAGCAAAGAAACTCTTTAATATCAGGTTGTGCTTTGGGGCAACCTGCAGCCTCCTGGCACATCGTAGCTAGGGTGCAAAACTCAAGGAGGGCAGGGTTGTCCAAATTTAGCAAGCATTGCAGTTGCCTGGAGGGTCCCACCACTGGAGGTTCTGATTGATGTAGGTCAAGGGCTGGACCCCAGATCTGCATTTCTAATAAGTCCGCTGATGTTGCCATCAATTCCAGCACCCTGTTTTAAGAACCACTGAAGCAGGCTAATACTTAAAGCTCCTCAAAGAGGCAGCGTCTTGTCCTCATCTCCTGGAGGCCTGCAGACTTGTGTACCTCTCTGCACCCCTGGTGCTTTTTAGCTCACAAATCTTGATTATCACCACCTGTAATGAGCCAGGGGCCTTAATCAGTGATCAGTGCTTTCCCCATATTCACATTTCATCTTGCAGAGGGAATATTCCATTGTGCTTTTATAGACGTTTCTGTGTTCTCATAACCTTCTGGCATTCAAACTCATGAGGTTAGCTCTGCTGTTGCATTACACAGTGGCCAGGACCCTTTTCCCTGCAGAAATTTCCCTTTCCTGGTATTTTCTGCTTGCTTCTGACGAAACATCACGCTGTCTCCATTCCATTTAAAAATGTGATGCACAAATCATTTTCATCTTCCCAAGTTCCCTAATTCTGGGCGTGCCACGAGTCTGCGCCTCTCTTTTTAGCACAGTCATATTTGCAGATTTTTTCCTACAGCTATCCTAATGGATGGTTTACCTTTTTACTTTTCAGCTTTCTGTCTCATTTCTTCTCTGTAATATATGTACACCTTCAAAGCCAGAAAATTATATGAACAGCAATTAATCATTTCTCAAGGCTTTGAAAGGAAAGCATCAATCTTTTATTTTCCTGATGGTTTTGCCAAGATTATAAAAGTAGCCTTTGGACACCAGGAATAGAGGGGGCCTTCCCTTTCCAGGCCTTTGTATTTCTTCCTGGGTTTTCCAAGTGAGTCTTCATTTACTGGTTTCTAGGAAAGTTCCCTTGGGAAATTTCTTCTTTTCCCATACATGCACGATCTTTCTTAACTGGCTCTGTGCACACCTATCTGCATCTGTTCCCTCTGAAGCATTGGGAAATCCCAACAACTCAGCCTATTCATTTACCCTCCAGAGGGCAACAAAAACAGGAGGGTTCCTCCTTGCAAGTCTCTACAACCATTAATACAAAACTCTGAATTCACCCATGAGCATAGCACTCAATATTTTTTAAAGGGCTGTTAAATATTCTCATCTTAAGGCAATGCCAAGAAATCTAATTTTTTTTATTAAGTCATATACACATGAATACATTTGTGCATATGTGGGGTACTGTGTGTTGATTTTTTTATACCATCTAAATTTGATTCACTGTTGACCTTTCTTTTAAACATATAACTCCCTGAAGAAAATTCATTTCATCCACTTCCTCATCCCTGGATTGTGTTTTATGTTTCCAAGTGCGTCCCATAATTTTGAGTCAAAACTAATGGCAATTCAGTACAAGACGTCTCTGTAAAGAGGTCTTTAGGAACACAACATAAAACACTATTTTATTATCTTAACTTGGAGTCATTGATGCTTCTGGAGTATATCCTGATTTTTTTAAAATTCTGGCTAATATCAGGCTTTCTTCACCCCCATTCAGACTTGAGTTCCATAATGCCATTCTGTATTCCCTATCCAAAATCAATGCACATTCAAGATTGAGTACACAACTTGGGGGGTTCCAAAGAACTAGAATCTGGGTTCTGATGAAAATTGCCTAACTTTCATTTCTAAATTAATTAATTGACTGATTTTTTTTATTGATATATAATCGTTTTACATATTTGGGGGGGTACGTAGGATTTTTTGATACCTACACGCAATGTATACTGGTCAAATCTGGGGGACTGGTACATCCAGTGCTGCAAATAAGCATCTTTTCTTTGCGTTGGGAAGATGCCAGTGCCAGTTATTTTGAAATACAACATAAATTCTATTTTTTTCTTTCTTTTTTTTTTTTAACAACATAAATTCTTAACTATAATTTCCCCGCTGTACTGTTAAAACTAAAACGTACTCCTTGTATCTAGTATGAATTTTAGAAAACTTTTCTGCTCCACCCAACGGGAACAAAATGAGGGTCAAGAGAACTCCACAAAGATTTGAAAGTCCTGAATTCTGACCGAGGTCATGGAAGGAACCACCTGCAGAAACGCGGCGTCCGTCACCAACTTGCCTAATTCCCAGTTTCCTCCACTACAAAATGGTGATACGAATATTTTCTTTGTCTGTCTAGTAATTTTTTCTGCGTGAGATGTAAATCAGGATCTAATGTGATAAGACCCCTTAGCTAGGGTTTTGTAGGTTGCCTGAAGTATATTCTTACCCCTGACAGTAAAAGTCCTAATTCTGGCCAAGTCTGAAGGAGGACAGAACAGTTAGACTGTCCATGCATGTACCTCTTTGATGTGCAAATTGTTCGTTCTCCCTGTTCTGACTGCCCTTTCCTCTGGGCTCCATGCTTCTGTTGTGCCCAGCAAAAGGACCCCTAAAGACCCCTAACTGTCTCAGCCTGAGACCCCACACGTCTCAACCCTCCCCCTTGGGTTAATTCCTCAAGCAGGTTTCAGAACAGAACAAGGAAGTTCCCTGAGTTTCAAGAGCTCCTAGCAACAGGTAGAACAAAGGGAAAACTTACCCCCATAGAACAGGGACATTCTGTCAGTTCCCCCAACCCCCTAGCAATGGCTAAACAATAGTAAAATAAATTACCTACGTGAAGTTCACAAGGGACTGCATCCCCCAAGTTTGTCCCCACGCTGCAACTGGTGCCAAGCCCCCCACTCCCCACCCCCACCCCGAGCCAATTCTGTAACCCCACCCCTGGGCTAACTAACTGCCATGTTCTGCTTTTGTTTCTGCTGGCTTGCATGGCAACAAAAATGGTATAAAAGACAGCCTGCTTTTCTCTTTGGGGCCATTGGCCCTTTGGGTGGTGGCCCGCCTGTGCAGGTGTAATAAATCACCATCTGATTTATACCTGAAGTGGGGTCCGAGTCTTTCTTACACGTGGCAAATAATTACAACACTTCTAAAGTACAGCCAACTTCACTGTCTCTTGTAAACTCCACGAGGTGGGAAAAATCTTCCTGTGAATGTTCACATGGAGACATTGATTTGCGGTGTCAGAGATGGTCGAGGCCAACCCTGTCTCCTAGAGGAACCACTTTTGGGAAAAGACAAGACAACGTTCTAGCACAATCCAAACCTGCTCTCAGTGTCAACCCTGAGATAGAATTCAACTGAGATCATCGAAGCTCACATTGCAGAGAACATCCGAGGAAAGGGACAGTCGGACTCTAAAACTCCAAATGTGCTGAGAAGTGACAGAGTTTCCAAAGCCCTCTGGTGTACAGAGTCACGTAGTCTGAAACTCTGTGATGAATTAGAGATTTACAAGTGGGGGGGGGAGGGAGAACCCTTAAATCTATCCCTGCTGGCTACATGATGTATGAACATGTTCATTTACTTGGTTCTAGTAAGAATTTTTGTGAAAGATCTTAAATTTTCCTCCTCCGATAGAGCAGTTTCACCATCTTATATTCTCCGAGAGTCAAACACCCCATTCTTCTTAACTGGCTCATTAAGCTCCTTTAACGTGCCTTGATAAAATATGTTATTGCCTCACAGGTTCTATCGTAATTAGTCATTAGGGATAACTCGGGCAGCTCTAAATATTCAAAGGCAACATTGCACCTGCGAACTGTGCTTTGAAGGAAACCAGAAGGTGCGTAGGGAATAGAAAGAAAATCTAAAGCTCTCGAATGCAAATTGCCCTCTCTGTGGCACACAAAACTCCGTTTTTAATTAGATCAAAGTCTGGTATTCTAAGCCATGATTCTCTAAAAAATGGACGTATCGCAAATATGCATTAAATGTTCCCCCCTCCCCAGCACATTCTAATAGGAAATCCTGACATTTAGATTTATTTTGTCAATTCAGTCATGCTGCTAAACTGTATTATTATTTTTAAGCCTGAGAATAAGGGTTAAGTAATGATTTAAATTCAGAATGCAAGGAATAAAAGAATAATTGTCAACGCAAGTGTACGAGTACTTTTAAAATGGACCTACTGTTGGGGATAATTTTTACTCTAATGATAAAATCACTCAACTACCTCATGCTTTTTTCTTTTAAATTCTGTAGAGTAATAGAGTGAGCAAAATATGGCTGCTGACATTGCATTAACATTGTAAATGCACCTTAAATGAAAATGGTCCATATGTAAGTATAAATGGGTACATTCGGAAATCTGAGTGTAGGGGATCAATTTTGAAAGCCATAATAGACATTCCCTTCCTACCAAATATTAATAAATAGCTTTCCATTCACTCCCACTTCATGCTAGAGAGTACCTATTTTATTTTACTTTATTTAGATTGAGACTCACTCTAGCACTGTGGGTAGAGTGCGATGACATCATAGCTCACAACAACCTCAAACTTTTGAGCTCACGTGATCCTCTTGCCTCAGCCTCCTGAGTAGCTGGGACTATAGGCATCTCTCACAACACTCCTGGCTAGTTTTTCTATTTTTAGTAGAGACGCTATCTTGCTGTTGCTCAGATCTCCGGAGCTCAAGCTAATCCTCCAGCTTTTCATAGTGCTGGCATTACAGGTGTAGCCCACTCCACCTGGCGGTGGCAGAGAGTATCCAGTTTAAGGGAAGGCGTTCAAAGAAAAAGCCAACAATTTACATACCCTATATACTCGAGTATAAGCCGAGTTTTTTCGGCACAAAATTTGTGCCGAGTTCAGGTTTTTCGGCACAAATTTTGTGCCGGAAAAACTCGGCTTATACTTGAGTATATACGGTAAGTAATCTGTGTGTTTGGTGAAGTTTAACCTGGCACATGTATTTTTCACAAAAGCTCACAGCAAAATATTTAAGAACTAGTCATTAACGACCTGTGACCAAATCAGAAAACAATTTGAGTTTTTTCCTTAAACAGCCTACTGACAGGATGGATTTACACAATGGGGCAGTTATAAGTAATAAACTGCAGTTATCATCATAATGCATTTGCCAACCACAACATTTAATCTTTAAAAAGCAGCTCAAAGAAGAATGTGTCCAGTCTGATCATGCAAATATTAAAAATAGAATAACATAAAAAGTGGAATGATATGTTGACATTAGTAACGTGTAACATGTTATGCATTTAATATGTTAGTAATGTATATAAATACACAAATGTGTTTAACACAGTATTGAATATAGATAAATATTTATGTGACTAAAGTATAAAGAAAACTAGGTAATACCCAACCAAAATCAGAGATAAATATGCCTTCTTGGCTAAATATGGCAAGGGCAGCAAGATTCGTAAGTACTACAAGCTTCAAATCCATGGGAACCAGAAGGTGCATGAACAGAAACGGCCACAGAGTCAGGGAAGTTCAGCTGAGATAGCTCAGGAGTCCAGCTGGGAATTTAGGGTTGAATCCTGAACCCAACCCTGGGCCTGAGCCCTTGAGCCTCAGAATTCTCCTCTGGACATAGTGAAGTCAGACATTTAAGTACAATTAGGAGAACTGCTCTGAAACGTGGACTAAGTGCTGGCGTCGGTGCACAGCTTCTGAAGGGCAGGGGGAGAGTGCTTCAGTGGTGACCATAGTGATATTTAACAATGAGCTGTGTAATACTTTTTCTAGGATGAGTCTAGAAAGTCAACTCTCTGGCCACCCTGTATATGGGTGTGATGCTAGTCCTAAGGATTAAATGTAACCACAGGCTTTAAAAGTCCCTAACACAAACCAGACACCATGGCTCATGCCTATAATCCTAGCACATTAGGAAGTTGAAGTGAGTAGATTGCTTGAGCTCAAGACTTCAAGATCAACCTGAGCAAGAAGCATACCCTACCTCTTATTAAAAAAAAAAAAAAAAAAAAAAAAGATAGAAAAATACTTAGGCAGGTCTCGGGGTGGGCCCCCATAGTCCCAGCTAATTGGGAGGCTAAGGCAGGAGGATCACTTGAGCCCAAGAGTTTGAGGTTGCTGTGAGCTGTGACGCCACATCACTCTACCCAGGGCAGAGAGTGAGACTCAGTGTCAGGAAAAAAAAAGTCCCTAGCACAGCATCTGACAAGTTATAAGAAACTAACAGTTGTTTGTAGATTTAATCAACCACCATGAATGAGGCAATGACCTCCAGTCAAGGACAGTGTTGGGAAGAAAAGCAAGAGCTAGTTGAGCAACAGTGACAGAGGAGGCGGTTGGGTGTTAGCTGTGCGTCAGGACAAGGCAAGGCACAAGGGTAGGACAGGAGGAGCTACCTGAACTGTGGGCGTCCTGTGAAATCTTTCTGGAAAAACAAGAGCACTTAAGGCCCAGAGTCTTCAGAGATGTATGGACAGGTGTCAGCCAGAGAAAAAAGTCAGTGCAAAGGTCTTGAAATGGAAGCGATGACACAGAATTGGGGAAACGCAAGGAAATTGATCTTTGGAGAAAGAAGATGAAAGGGATCATGAAAATGAAGACGTGAATGCATATTTGGGCCAGATCGTAAAAGACGTCCCTTCATCATTTAATGACTACTCAATGGGGACCAGGAAAATCTGAGACGTGGCTGGGAGGGTGGCAGACGTAGAGTTCCAGGGGCACGGTGGACCTGGAAGCTGACCTTACCCATCTCGCCTTTCAGAGTAGGAAGCTACAATCTAGAGTCTTTTCATTTTGTTTTATATTTATTTCATTTCTTTTCTTTTCTTTTTTACCAGCTTTGCCACCATCCTCGCATACTGCCAGGGGCAGAGAAATGACTTGTGGATTCCTCACCAGTACAAAGAGCAGGTGCTAGCTAAAGAAGACAGGACTCACAACCAGTTGCGATGAAACCAAGGGAAACAGGCCAGCCATTCACATGAGTCTCTGGAGGCAGCTGTGCGTTTTGGGTTACAATGAGAAGGATTTAATTTAAGACTAGATTCAGACGTCATGGAGGCAACATTTCTGGCTTCATCCAGGCACTTCTACTCAGCAGGCTTTGGCTTGATTTGCTACACCCCTTGATAATAAAGAAGCACAAGAAAGAAAAACCGTGATGTCTTACTTAAAAAAGAGATGGCGGCCCTGTTTCACAGGACGTGCTTATTCAACTGTCTAGAGACCAGGTGCTGAAGGGGTGATGTCTACTCCTGGGAAGTCAAGCCAGGCCTTTGGGGCTGTGAGAAGAAAGGAAGGGAGCCAAACGGTAAGAAATGGGAGATAATGAAAAGATGAATTTTGCAAGGTGGTTATAGAAGACTAGAAAAAGGAATATAGTGGGGTGTAAGGTAGGATAGATTCTTCTCCAGCAATGATCCTGTTAGATACTATGGAACTCACCTTCGGAAAAGTAAAACATAGGTCTGGGTTATTTTGTTTAAGATATATTTTTAAAGGTTGTTAGTAGAAACGTATGTGTCTATGAATATGAAGAGGAGATAAAAAGATTTCCTAGATATTTAACATTAGAATCCCCAACAGTACATAAAGTTCTGGTGTGCTTTTAAAAAACCATGCCTGATACTTGTTCTAAGAAAGTAAAGTTATAACATTGCTCTGAGAAGACCACGGCCCTGAGTGATACATTTTAAGATGTGCAGGTTGGTTGAAGTCACGAAGAAAGTAACTAAGCCAGCACAATCTCTTGTCAAAAAAAAAAAAAAAAAAAGGAACTGGGTCATGGAAACAGACTGAAAAAGTTAAACATAGAAAGACCATATGTTACCCAGAAATTCCAACCCTAGGTCTACACGCAAGAGAAATGGAAGCTGGGATTCACAAAGAGATCTGCACGTGAATATTCACGGTAGCCGACAGGTGACAGTAGCTCAGATCTCTATGGACAGAGGAACAGATAAGTGAATTCTGGTCCATCTGTACAGTGGAATATTATTCAGCCTTACAAAGGAACAAAGCCATGATTGAGACATGCAGGGAACTTAGTAAGCCGCAAAAGCACCATGCTCTGTGGAAAAGTCAGACGCAAAAAGCTGTGTTTACGTGGTAAATCCATACAGACAGAAAAGAGATGAGTGCCCTGTTCCCCACGGGGTGGAGAATGAGGGGAGACAGTTATATAAATGTAGGCTGCCCTTGGGGTGAGGAAAAAATATTTTGGGAGCAGACAGAGGTGACGGTGGTATGACATTATGAAAATAAAGGGCACTGAATTATATATTTTTAAATGAATACTTTTATGTTAATTTAAAAACCCGAAGCTCTTCTGTGTAACAGAAATAGCCTAAAACCAACCCCAATAATCTGCATAGCATATAAGGAATATAGATAAACGTCTCTATAATTTTTTAACTCCAAGACAAAGAGAAAATAATACATGCCCACTTTTAAATGCCAGAGAGTTGCAGGATGATTTTTTTTGTCCTCATTAATTTCAGCCCTATTTATTTTTTGAACATTTTGTTTTAAGATAATTATAGGCTTTCTGAAAGTTGCCAAAACAATAAAAAGTTCTGCGTACCCTCCAGAATGCTTTTCCTAGTGCTAACATCTTGTGTCATCACAGGACAATTGTAAAAGACCAAGAAATTATCGGTGATACGCTGCTCCTAACTAACTTACAGATATTATTAGGATTTATTTCCCCAGTGTTCTATTTATGGGCCAGAATCCAATCCTGGGTCCCACACTATATTTCGTTGTCATTTCTCTGTAGTCTTCTGCAATTTGTCACAATTCCTCAATCTTCCTGCCTATTTCATGAGTCAAGTATTTCATAACCGTGACCCTTTTTGGAGAGCAATGCTCAGCCATCTTGGATATTGTCTGTGGGGCACTTAAAAAAGTTGTCAAGGTCTCAGAAGAAGGAATCAAGTCTTTAAACATAGAGGTCGTCACTTGAGACGCGTTTGGCAAGAGAATAGGCAAGAGAAAGAAATAGCAAAAACTGGATTCTCAAAAATTAGGGAGACATAGACTTTGACGGTATCTGTGCAAACTGCACAGATGAATGCAGCTTCTCCAACATGGTGAAAGGGCAGGACGTTCAGAAGGAAGCAGTTGGCCAAGGAAGACTGACCCAGACAGGGAAAAGAAAGATTTAACAATCTAGGTCCAGCTCCCAGCCTATCCGCATCTCAGCGTCCGCCACTGTGGAAGAACAAGGCTACCCTTGTCACAGTCTCTCTCTGCCTTCTAATAGATCAAGGGCTCCCTGACCTCGGGGGCTTCTCTGAGACCGGGAGCACCACCGTCCCCACACCCTACCCCCCTGGCTAACTCTTGAGTTTAGCTTCCCTGTCTACGTCCCCTCCTCCAAGACCCTATCCCCTCAATACCTTGTGTGTTTACTCCAGTCTCTCTCCTGTGTTGGATTCTGTTGTCGTGTTCAACACTTTTTTCAAATTCTTCCACAAATTTAGAATGAGAATAGAGCCTATTCTTTCAATCTGCCCTGCCTTTCTGGTACAAATGCAACTGAAAGTGGAAGGCGACAAGCAGAAGATGATTGCTACAAATCAGGAGACAATCTCCATTCATTTCATTATCCCCTGTCCTTGCACTTAAACATCCTAATGCCGCTTCAATTCCCGCTTTAATGTACTCTGATACGGTACTGGCAATGCACCTGTTACCCATAACTTTGTCTCTATCCTGATGAGCTTCCTGAAACGTGACACATCTTTTTCCAAAGGAGATAACTGCAGGTTGATTCTCCCCTCCATCCCCCACCCCCAGTTCGTACTTTGCTTATAGCATGTGACGATAGCTATAGATTCCATCAGGTTAACTATATCTTTCAGTGGGTTATTCATTGTACCGACATAGTTCCAACCTATCCTTTGATCCATGTATAAGTCATTCGACAGCCTTTGATCCGTGTATAAGTCATCCTTCCATACCTTAAAATTTCCTGCAGGGAGAAAATTGATCCAGGTTTGAAAATCTCCACCAGTCCTTATTATTTATGATTATTATTATTTTCTGAGATAGTCTCACTGTCACCCTCGGTAGAGTGCTGTGGCATCACAGCTCACAGCAACCTCAAATGCTTGGGCTTCAGCAATTCTCTTGCCTCAGTCTCCCAAGTAGCTGGGACTGCAGGCACCTGCCACAACACCCAGCTACTTTTTTGTTGTAGTTGTCATTATTGTTAAGCAAGCCCGGGCCAGGTTTGAACCCGCCAGCTCAGTGTATGTGGCTGGTGCCCTGGCCGCTGAGCTATGGGCACTGAGCAACCACCAGTCTTTAAATGCATGTGCTGGGTGTCCCTCTGGCCAATAATTGTGGCAAATACTAATGTGTCCATGGTTGGTCTGGACAAATTTTGCCAGAAGTGACCACAAGGGACCTTTCTATGTTTGGGTATGGTCTTCCCGTGTGCTATGTTCCCGAAAACAGGATGATGGTTGAAGATACTTGGCAGCAACACAAGTGCCTCAGCATTGTCAAGGACAAAATAAAGTGATCTTGAAAGGGCATTTTCACAATGCATGCTGCTCCAAAAATGTAGTGGAAAGTCAATTTTGTGTTTATAACAATGTGTGGTATGAAGAAGGATTTACTTTCTGGTACAGCTTGCATTATCTTTAGTGTTTATACTTTGTCCAAGGGACAGGTGCACCTCTGTTATTTTTTCATGTGCCTCTGAAATTGTGTAGGTAATAAGAAAGAGAATTTCAACATATATATTTCTCCCTCTCACCCTAACTCTGTGAATAAATCCTTTATCTTTTCAGGAACACATATTCATGTTTAAAGGACTATAATGGTTTGGTTGTCCAATGATGAGGTTTTTCCAAAAACCATACCCGAAACATCAATATCTCATCAATGTTCACAAAAGACAACCTCTGGAGGAATATTATAATCTTCCAAGGATTTGAATGGAGCTTAAAACTCCTTGTCTATGAAATTGCTCATAATTTGTGGAAACGTGATTGAAATGTTGATCTAAAAATGGAATTACAGAAATCGTTGGGAAATGAAGTGGTGACAAGAATGTTGAGTGGAAAGCAGTTGTACCATGTCAATGATCAACACCAAAAGGTTAGTTGTACTAAAGTAATAGGCTGAGGTGTGTTACAGAAATTATTTCGTTGTTGTGAAATGGTTCAACATATCCAAAAATCTCCAGCTTCATTTGGAGTGCATCTCTGGGATGAAAGGAAGGAGCAGACAGCATTCAAAGTATGAGGGTGTTTGATGCACGGACTCCAATGTGCCCAATTTCATCATCTCATATAACATTATCATATCCCTGAGATCTGTTGGGTATTGGAAGAGTGGATTGATGCCTCAATCCCATCACAAGTTGGGGGTAAAATACTCTTACTTGCCTGTTGATATCCTATTTATCTCCTGAGCAAAAAAAGAACTATTTACATGTGTTATGATACTTTGAAGTGATAAATTAGAACTGTTAGAGAGAAAAGGAGTGCCTGGTTTTCAGCCACTGGGCAGATAGATTACCACTATGCTGCATGAGTAATACTTTATAAACCCATTTGTCACACGGGAGAGATGTCACGAGGAATCTGATTCATTACATGTAATGGATTAGGTGAAACTTACTTAGATTTTCAGCAATGCCCATAAAAATAACTAACTTAACCCATCAGCAAACTGTATTTTGTCTTTTAAATCTTGTTAAGTCTCCCCGGGCCTACACAAAGAATAGGCAGTTATATTTCAAGCGGTATCAGAAAGTGACAATGCCACAGTCTCCTACCATAAATCATTGTGAAACTAGCCATATGAAGGCTGTTGGCTCTATTTGTGAAACTTGGCATGGCCACACATATATACCATATGAACTATTGGTCTCTACGCAGGTATGTGTGTGGTCTTTGTCGAAGAAGTCTTTTCCCACTTGAGGCACATATTCTACCTCTGTGGTCCCCAACACCTTGGGCATGGCCTGTTAGGAACCAGGCTGCAAGGTCATGAGGGAGAAGCAGGCAAGTAAAACTTCATCTCTATTTACAGCTGATCCTCACCGCTCACATCACAGCCTGAGCCTTGCCACCTGTCTCATCAGCAGCACCATCCAACTCTCATAGGAGCATGAACTCCACAGCAAACTGTCTGCAAAGGATCTAGATTTTGCTCCACTTAAGAGAATCTAATGCCCCCTGTCTGTAAAAATATTGTATTCCATGAAACCAGTCCACAGTGCCAAAAAGTTTGGGCACTACTGCTGTAGCTAGAAAATTATCTAAAACAATCAGAATGTTTCATGAAGTGATGGTTCTTGGGTCCTAATGACATATTTTACCACATTTTGACTTGTTAAGATGGACCGAATGTGCTAACCTGGCATCAGCCTTAGTCTTCTCGGAGCAGGACAAGAACAGAATGATATAGGCAGGTGACTTTATAAAGAGGAAAAAATGTTAATTCTCATGGTTTTGGAAGCTGAGCATCTGAGAAGAGGGTGCCACCATGGCAGGTTCAGGGAAGGGCTTTCTTCCTGGTTTGCAGAGAGCTGCCTTGTTTTATTGTGTCTTCATGTGAGAGAGAGAGAGAGAGAGTGAGGGAGAGAGAGAGAAAGGTAAGCATGCTTACTCATCTCTCCCTTTCTTGAGACAGAGTCTCATTCTCATGACCAGGGTAGAGTGCCATGGTGTCATCATAGCTCCCAGCAACTTCAAACTGCTGGGTTCAAATTAACCTCCTGCCTCAGCCTCCTGAGTAGCTGGGACTACAGATGCCCATCAGCACACCCAGCTAATTTTTCTATTTGTAGTAGACGAGAGCTCTTGCTCTTGCTCAGGTGGTCTCAAACTCCTGAGCTCAAGGGATCCTCCCACCTTGGCCTCCCAGAGTGCTAGGATTATAGGTGAGTACCACTTTGCCTGGATTACAGATGAGAACCACTTTGCCTGGCCCATCATGTCCCCTCTTATAAGGGCACTAATTCCATCATGAGGGTTCCACCCTTGTGACCTAATCACCTCCCAAACACCCCACCTCCTAATACTATCACATGGGGGCATGAGAGTTTTAACATGAATTTTGGAGAGATGCAAACGTTCAGTCTATAGCGGCATCTAAATTCACTTTTGGGGAAAGTAAATTTTCAATGTGTGAACTTGAGTATTGACGTAGATCAAGGCGGCTTTCTCTCTCTTTCAGGGTGCCAAGTGGGGCAAATGTGCCATCTTCCCAAGCAACAAGCATCTGACTGAAGCCCATCCATTCAGGGCCCTACCTGTCGAGCAGGTGATGAGGATGGAACAGGTGCTCCAAGCATCATTCCTAGAGACTGGCAAATTGACAAACAGTGTCTAGGAGCCTGTGGAGGTGTTTCGTATGTGCTTGATGCCAAGTGTTGATCTCCAAACCCACATAGATTTTGTACACCTTCCTGATAATCCTTCTGGCAAATTCCAAACTGGGTTGTGATTGCTTTGGAACAAAACCCACACTGATACAATCCTTCCCCCACTGGATATATGTGCAAGGAGGTTTTAATAAGCACTTGAAATAATCATGTATCATTTATCTCATGGGTAATGGGTATCCACGTCACTCAAAAGGAAATGACCACAAAGCCCACCTTGATAAAGTATCCCATTCTAATTCTGTCCTTTAAAACAATGATACATCCAGAAAGACACTAGACTGAACACCGAATTCTGTGATCTTTAGAAAGGTAAACTTTTCTCTTGATTCAAAGTAAACATAGACATGAAGACGGCAGGTGGGTGCTGTGATATCATGAAGTATGTATTAATTTTCATCACAGCTCCTGGCTCATAACTCCCAAAGCCCTTGTTACAACACTTTAGGCCACACAAAACAGACCCTCTCTCTGACATTCTCTCTTCTTTGCCTCAGCTGTCCAAGGATAATCTCCCTCTGACTTTCTGATTATGAATAATAACACCCTCCTTTCCCAGAGAGGTCCTGTCCCCTCCTAGCAAGGAAGGGTGTTAGTCAGACAGGCCGGGCAGAGTCTGAAGAGACAGGCCTAGCTGGGTTTCTCCACTTGGTTTATTAATGTTAGGTCACGACTTCTCTGTCCTATCACAGGTCTACATGGTGGTAAATCACAGCTATCCAATGAAGTCTCCATTAAAGGTCCCAAAATGCAGGGTTTAGGGACCCATGAGTCATCCATGTGCCACAAGGGTGCTGCCCCCAAGTCCATGGCGACAGAAATTCCTGTGCTCAGGACCCTTCCAGATCTCAGCCTCAGTAACTCTTCATCTTACTGTTTATCTGATCCCTTTAAAATATTCTTTACATTAGTGTTTCCCTGGGTTCTGGGAGCCACTTTAGCGAAGTAACTGAGCCCAGAAAGAGCTCCTGGGAACTGCAACTTGGACTCCGGCTGGACACTGGTGCTGCTGGGAAGGAAAGGGGTGGACATGTGGGAATCAGCCTTCACCCCGGGGGATACAAGGCTGTCTCCAGGTAGATAGTGTCAGGACGCAGCTGGGGGATACCCAGCCGCTGTTTGCTTCAGAGCCAACTGCTTGCTCAGTGCCTGGGAGAAGCCCACCCCCATGTTAGGTCACAGAGGTTTTCTGTGTCATGTGAGACTGGACACCAGGCACTTTGACTTTGTGTGAGTTTGGCTTCCCCCCCCACCAACCCTCCCACCCCCACCCCCCACCCCCCCGATGGTTTTGGTTTAAAATTTGAAACTGTGGGAACGACTCTGTTAGGTCCGCAGGTGTGATGTGTCTGTCATTTAATGAATTTTAGATGCTATCTACACTATTTTGACACAAAAAAAATTGAGAATTTCTGCTGAGAAATGGGGACAGACTGATGTGTTTAACACGAGGTAATTAGGAGAATTTGAGGAGTAGTAATTTTGGTAATTACCAAATAGTATAATTCTCTCCCCATAAAGCATTTGTCAAATTACATAAAAACATCACTCTGTTGCTTTCCCTTTTTAAGATTTTACATATGGAGCCACGCAAGTTTAAACATTCCAATGTTCTCTCCCATATTTTATTTAAGTTTTTTTTTTTTTCTTAAATGTGTTTTAATGCCTCCTGGTGTTCACTTTTTCCTGTGAGATTTCAAGTCCTAGAAGTTTCTTTGCATCTCTCCCCAATGATTTTTCAGACAGAAGTGGCAATTTTTTAATTTTTAAGAATTATTTTTGCAAAGACAGCAAAGGAGGAGGAGGAATGGGAGGCAGTGATGCTTAGGAGATTTGCTATCGTAAGAGCAAAGAGGAAAGATTTCTGCTTATCTTATTTTATTCCTGTAGACGACATTTTTCATGATACATATATGTCATGCAGAGTGAAGACGGTTTGTTCTGATAAATGATCATCCTTAACGCATTCTCCTCTTCCCTGCGAAACTCTTTAGATAAATTATCAGACTTCTCACAGGTTCTATGATACTATTGGTACTATGCTATTGTTTCAATATAAAAACAGAAATTCTGAGTTAATGTTGCAAAGCGTGTGACTTTTATTTTTCATCCCGTGTTTCTGTGGTATTCCTTTCTGCCTTATGGTTCTGTTTATTGGTCTAAGCCAATATGGGAATGATAGGAATTCAGCCTATGGCTACAGACAAAACCCAAAACAAAAACAACGTCAAAGGAACTGTCCTGGGCAACAGTAGTCTGGCTTTCTTCATAAACACACCTAAGTGTTTATTTACTTCCTGAGCTTATTGGAAATGAGCTTCCTAAGATGATCCGAACAATTAAAGGAAAAGAAAAAATGGAAAATCCTGACAGATTGCAAATATCCATTGGTTTCAAATTTATAAAAGCCGAACAAGTAAGGCCTGGTCTCTCCTCGTCAGTAAGGCCTGGTCTCTCCTCGTCAGTAAGGCCTGGTCTCTCCTCATCAGTAAGGCCTGGTCTCTCCTCGTCAGTAAGGCCTGGTCTCTCCTCGTCAGTAAGGCCTGGTCTCTCCTCATCTTTTCATGAAACACTGACCGTTACCTTCAACTCTCCGTGCGCAGCAACTGATAGAACGAGCTGTCTGTGCTGGAGACCCCTTGTGCCTCCTGAAAGCTCATTGTACACAAGACGTGGGTCAAAAATGCCTGGTAATAACAAAAGGCTGCATTTATATTTATAGAGCATTTGTTTTCTAAAGCTGTACTTCATCAGAGAAGTAACTTCAGTATTGCTGTATAATGAATTGAGTCCTCCCTCCAAAAGGCTCCATGTGTTGAATCCCCGACCCCCAACATGACAGTGTCAGGAAGGACTTTGGAAGGTAATTGGTTTTAGATGATGTCCAGATGGTGGGGCCCTTGAGAAGGGATTGGTGCCCTCCTAAGAATAGGACCCAACACCAAAGCTCTCTCTCTCCTTCTGCCATGTATGAACTCACAGATAAGCTGTCCAGGAAGAGTCCTCAGGAGGAACTGAAACTGCCCGCACTTTGATCTTGGACTTCCAGCCCCCACAACTGTGAGAAAGAGAGAGAAAGAGCAAACCATATTCCAGCACCAGATGCCAGCTCCCTGGTCCTTATTTGCACACAGCGCATTTCCTGCCTCAGAATTGAACCATCAAATTCTGCACAGAGAATTCTCACTTCTTCCTGACACTTTCTAGCAAGCATTTATGCTCCTCTGGCTACATAATCAAGCCAGCCCATCTAACTGGTTAGGCCAATTGCAAACCATCAGGGAAGAAACTAACCATGAGGGTCTCCAGAGGCATTTCAGACTTGAGTAGTGCATCATAAACCCCACAGCTTTCATCTTGACAAAGAGTCAGAAATCAGAGATGCAGGTGCCATGCAGGTGGTGGAGATGATGCTAGAGCTAGGGTTGCAATTCAGAGGAAAATGAATTCCACGTGCTGCACAGTCTGCACTTGATGGATTCTGCCCTGAGTCGTCCCACTGGAGACTTAGAAACGTGGGGGGAATGGACACCCCAGAACTGCCTTTGTTCAGTGAGGGATGGGAGTCTGTGGATAAATGCTCTAGCTTCCTCTCCCCTGGGTGGGACAGTTCTGATGTCTGTCACTGTAGTCCTTCTGGGAGTTTCCATTATTATCCACACCCAATTTCCCATAGTAGTAGCCCCTTTTATTGTTAAGATGTATGGCAAAGATTCCAGCCCCCTTCTCCCAAGAGTGGGAGGACCTATGAATAGAAGGAAGACCAGTCCCTTGCATAGGTGACTCGGGGGTTGACTTTGAGTCCATCAGTTATCTTGGGTGGGTCTGACCTAATCCCACGAGCCTGGAAAAGGGCTAGGGTCAGCAAACAGCCAAGGTGAGCCCTGTTTATGGGACAGTGTGGCTGGAAATGTGGAGGAAGATCTCCAGGAGTCCAGAGTGGTCCCCACCCAATCTCTAACAGAAAAAAAAAACGGGGACTATAGTTCCAAAATGAAAGAAACTGAATTCTGTGATGGGCACCTTCACTGCAGCCTTGCAAAACCCTTAGCAGAGGAGCCAGATCACTGTTACCTGGATGCCTGCTCCTTGGAAACTCTGAGCTAATAACAGTGTGCAGTTGCAAGCTAATTCCTTTGTGGCTATTTGTTACCCAGCAATAGCAAACTGATACAACTCTTTCCTCGCCTCTCAGACTCTCCCTGGCCATGTTTATGAGGATCACCTATCAAATAAACCACTCCTACCAAAATTGCTATTTCAGACCATCCAAACATAGACAGATATGATTCTCAAAAAGCGTACGAAGTCTTGATGGGTGAAGAGCAAGGAACTGATGGAAAATGTCATCTGACATTTCTTGAAAGGTAAATGAAATTAAATATGGATCTTTTGAGCTAAAGTCTTCCCAGCCTCACTAATTGGGACTTTTTCTCCTGAATAAATGTCTTTACACAGGAAAACAAAGATGGAGCATAAATTTAAATTATCATGTGAAGGAATTCAGGAAGATGTTAGAAACAATTTTAGGTCTGTAAATTGTTGTGCCAGACATTGAGGGGAAAATGAATAAGGTCCTTTATGTCAAGATGTTGGATATGATAGTAGGAATTATAATATTGGTGGGATCCCAGTTCTACAATAAATAGGGAAGCACCTTCCTCAGGAAAAAAAAAAAAATGGTTACAATTTTTATCATTTGGGAGAAATCTCTATCAACATGTTTGTACTATGGTTCTGTTCATTTCTTATTCCAACTACTTCATTGCTGGTGGAAAGTAAATCCTTCCTTATTAAGACTGTTATAAGAAGACTGTGAATTTTTCATGTGGTGTATTAGTTTTTTCAGGGATGCTGCAGGCTGAGAGGTTTGAACGACAGACATTTAATTCTCTCACATCCCGGAGGCTGGCAGTCTGCCATGCAGGGGTTTCAGGGCTGGTCTTCTCTGAGGCCTCCATCCTTGGTACCGTCTTTTCCCTGAGTCCTCACATAGTCATCCCTCTGTGTATGTCTCTGTCCTCATCTCCCTTCTTATAAGGACACTGGTCCTGGAGGGGTCAGGGCCCACCCTGGCAACCTCATTTGACCTTAAACCCCTCTTGAAAGACTCATCTCCACATACAGCCACAGTCTGAGGTCCTGGGAGTCAGGGCTTCTACTAAATTTTGGAGGATGCAATTCAGCTGGCAACATGCAATAGATATGGTATAGGAAATCCTTTCAGCTCCTGCAACCTCCTCATTCCATACGCGCTTGGGAAATTTTCAACATGCACATACGCTATGAGCCATGCTTTTTTATCCTTGTTTATACCTTTAACACTCACACTTCGCAGAAAGTTGCTGCTTTTCAGATAAATAATAACTCTTCAAGCTCCACCATGGGTCCACATTATTTCTGTATCACTACGGACAGTTTGGTTCTGCATGTCCCAAAGCAGAGACCACCATCACCACCCCCTCCTCTCACCTTTCAGCCAACCTGGCTAACCCATCCTCAGGGAGGCTGGGATTGCAAACCATTTCCAACGTACAGCCACAATCTCCCCAGCAGCCTCCCCGTGTGGTGGACTTCCCGCACGCAAACACATGGACTAGCAGAAAGCAAATGAGAACCCAGAACTGAGACCACCGTAGTTCCACACTTCACCTTCCCTCTCATCTCCTCTCCCGACCAACGCACCCCCACCCTGGACTTGGCCATGTGATGACCACAGATCCTAAGGACACCAACGGCCCTTTCCGAAAAGAACACCTCACAGCAGAAAACTAGATGTCACTTTTTAAAAAAGTAATCGCGTGCCTTGAGGTGCAAAGTATGAAATCACTCAACTTGTTTTGACTCAGCGTGTTTCCGCATGAAAAGGTTGTGTGAACGGCAAGCTTATTTTCAGCTTTGTGCTGCTAGTCACCAGTTCACGCCCTGGGGTCCTACAAAGGGTGATCTTATTTCATTCCCAGGAAAAGGAAACGAATCAGATCCTGCTTGGTTCTCCTGCCCTGGCTTGTAGTTTTCAGTCTCTTTGCTGACAGTGGAAACACTCGAAGGCCTCTTGCAGCCTCCGGGTAGCAGGACGGAGACCATTGTACTTTTGTTTTTAAATTTCAAGGAAAGTACCAAAGAAATGAAATGGTCCCTCAAAGTTTTGGTGGCCAAGAAGACACGACCCAGATACTGCATGAAGATGTGCTTGAGTTTGCTGTCACTACCGCAGAGATGACCACAAGTGGAGCAGCTGAAACCAGCAGAGGTTTATTCTCCCACAGTCCTGCAGGCCACAAGTCTAAAAAATCAAGGCAATTTCCTCTGAAGACTCAGGGGGACAATCTTCCCTCACCTTTCCTGGCTTTGGTGGCTACCAGCAGTCCCTGGTGTTCCTTGGCTTATAGACACATCACTCTAGACTCTGTCGTCTCATAACCTTCCCAGTCCAAATCTCTCTCCCTCTCTTTCTTTTTAATAAAAACACAGGTAATGACTGGGTGTGGTGGCTCACGCCTATAATCCCAGCACTCTGGGAGGCTCAGGCAGGTGGATTGCTTGATCTCAGGAGTTTGAGACCAGCCTGAGCCAGAGCAAGACCCTGTCTCTACTAAAAATAGAAAAATTAGGGGCAGCGCCTGTGGCTCAAAGGAGTAGGGCCTGACCCCATATGCAGGAGGTGGCGGGTTCAAACGCAGCCCTGGCCAAAAACTGGAAAGAAAGAAAGAAAGAAAGAAAGAGAGAGAGAGAGAGAGAGGGAGGGAGGGAGGGAGGGAGGGAGGGAGGGAGGGAGGGAGGGAGGGAAGGAACGAAAGAAAAGGAAGGAAAGAA